>SJYC01140695.1:0-47340 GCA_006408675.1 Madoqua kirkii
CCTTGGGTATGGAGAGATGAGTGTGGGTGTGTGGCACGGCTGAGTTATTCATTGTGAGTAGGCTGGAGTATGAGTATGGCTCCCTAAAGGGGCCACCTCCAGATATCTCTGGAGGTGATATCTGGCCCGGGGTCCTGATTTGCACACAGAGCTCAAGCCCCCACTCTCCTGCTCTCTCCTACCCCTCATTCCTGTTTCTAACCTGACACGGTGACCACAGCCCAGATATGTTATGCTTATCACCAAGTCCTCATGTCCAATTTGATTCTGACTCCCCTTACTGGCCTTAAACTAATATTTATTAATTCATCACATATCTAGTGATCATCTCTTACATACCTGCCAGGAATAGTTCTGGACCTATCAATAGTTACAGAGATCACTCTAAGATAAACCAAGTCCCTGACCCCATGGACCTTATGTTCCAGTGCAGGAGATAGCCAGTAAACACACAGAACAAATAAGTAAATAGGATAATCTAGATAAGAATATATGCTATGAATAAAACAAAGCAAGGCAATACAACTTTGGTGGTGATAATTCAGATTTGGTGAAAGGGAAGGCCTTACTAAGGGAGGTGATCTTTAAACAGAGATCAAGATGGCAAGAAAAATCCAACTGTGCAGAAAAACTGGACAAATGCGGAGACCATAAAGGGACATGAGTACAGGAAATGTGCAGAGGAAATGCAAAAGAATTTTAGAATTATTCTGAACTAAAAATAATTGCCGTTTATAGAGCTGGGATTTAAAAGGCTAAATTTAGTCTAAATTCTTCTTGAATTACTTGTATAGTAACCAATGGAAGAAATGAAGAGCTGTAACCAAATCTGTGAAGATGCGTTTACCTTCTTTAATAAAATGAAACCTAGACCTCCACGACAGCGCTGCATGGAACACTCATAAAGCAGAGAGTCATCTTGATCCTGCAGTCTCCACCACTCCAGGATGCATTCCCCACTTGGCAGCCCTTGATTATCATGGCCACTCCACAAGGAAACTCTCCAACTCTAAACACTTGAGCCCAAGCTTCACGTAGCTGAGGCACAATGGACTAATGACAGTAGAGTCAAACAAGACTCTACTGCAAGCCTGGGAATACCGAAAGGGTAACAAACACACAGAACAACGGGCTCTAAGAGATCCAGAGTGTCCTAATACGGGGCTCTCAGGCCCGTTTGAGGGCTTCCCTTGTGGCTCAGCTGGTAAAGAATCTGCCTGCAATGTGGGAGACCTGGGTTTGATCCCTGGGTTGGGAAGATCCCCTGGAGAAGGAATAGGCTACCCACTCCAGTAATCTGACCTGGAGAATTCCACAGACTATATAGTCCACGGGGTCGCAAAGAGTCAGACACGACTGAATGGCTTTCACTTTCACAGGCCCACTTGAAGCATGGGGGACACTGGGAAGAGATCTTGGCTGGGCTCTCCCTTTCTGGCCTGCATGGTGGATGGAAGCACTCACAATTACTATGCAAGAGTGTCCTCCAAAAATCTTAACCATTCATGGTTCAGTCTCCTTGAGGAGCTGGACACTCTCATGAATCATGGCTTCATCACATAGACAAGACCTTGCCTCTCCCTTATAATAGGTCTGTGGCCTAACCTTTATAAGATCTCTAAAAAATAACCATATCAGTGTATAAGACATCTCCAAGAGATACAGAAACAGTTAAAGTTCAGAGGGTCATTTTCTAAGCAGATGTTGGCCTGTGTCACCTTGCAGCTCTGCTCATCAGATGCTGCTTAGTAAAGACCTGGACTTGAATCACATCTATTGCTCATTCCATATAGCAAGTAGATAAGAGCAGGCTTGGGATCTGTAGTTTAAAATTGAGCTAAGGCAAACCACTTAATCATTTCAAATCTCTGTTTCCTTATCTGATAACTGGGACTAATGACAGCATATACCTCATAGATTGTTTGTGATCCTTCAATGAAAAAATGCCAGAAAACCATTCAAAATAGTGCCTAACATAAAATAAGCACTTAGTTGGCTATTACTACTCAATTTATTGATATTTAAATAGATAAGAATAACAAAACCTAGACATCCATAATATGACTCAAGCATGTTTTTATAATACCCTACCACAAAGTCCAATTTCAATATCTAAAAATAAAAAGCTCCTATGTAGTTACACAGCATAGTTTAAACATCACTGACTAGTATCTAAATGTTTAGAAACATATGATAACTAATTATAACCAAGGATAGGAAAAGTCCAAATTAGTAAAGAGTCTATGTATATATAGCAGTTAGAAGTATCAATATATTGATGTGTTAGTTGCTCAGGTGTGTCCAACTCTTTGCGACCCCATGGACTGCAGCCTGCCAGTCTCCTCTGTCCGTAGAATTCTCTAGGCAAGAATACATCAGTGGGTTGCCATTCCCTTCTCCAGGGGATCTTCCTGACCCAGTGATCGAACCCAGGTCTCCTGAATTATAGGCAGATTCTTCACAATCTGAGCCACCAGGGAAGCCCAGTGGTATATACAGTCACTAGAATTATCAATATATTGATAGGAAAAATTAATGGAAAATAATTTAAATAAATTTAAGTTAAAACAATAGCTCAGGCACATCAAAAACACTTCAGTAATCTACAACATTTTAATATTCATTTTTCCTCACATAAAAACAGTTACATTAGTATTTAAGGTTATATGCTGATAAAACGCATAGTAATGCTTGTGCAAAACACCTTTTTAAATAATAGAGACTTTCCTGCTTTGCTGCTTCCTGGTAGCAGAGATGGTAAAGAATCTGGCTGCAATATAGGAGACCTGGGTTTGATCCCTGGGTGGAGAAGATCCCCCAGAGAAGAGAATGGCTACCCACCCCAGTATTATTGCCTGGAGAATTCCATGGACAGAGGAGCCCGGTGGGCTACAGTCTCTGGGGTAGCAAAGAGTTGGACACAACTAAGTGACTAACACTTTCACTTTATGCCTTAGAAGAGTTTTTAGAACAGCCTGGATAGTTTGTTAATGCAGGTTTAACCACCTAAAAAATTCTTTGTCTTTTACTATAATTAAGAATTTGTATGATTAGACAAAATATATTTGAATGAATGACTGTTTTTAAAAAAAAAGTTTAAATAGTATTTTAAAAATAAAAATTATATTGTTTTGGTAAGATGCTTTGGTTTGAAAAAGCCAGGTAAAGAGATGTTTGATCTTATCAGGAATTATAAAAAGGGATATTTTGTAATCTTTTGAGAAACGTTTTATTAACAAATAACAATACTTCTAACTATAGCAGGATGACATAGAGGTCAACAAATCTCCTTGAAAAACAGGTATAAAACAGGTCAAAATTGTCAAAAAACAATCATTTCTGGGATGTGAAAATTAACCAAAGACAAATAAAAATTTTGATAGCTTTTTAAATTCATGAAAAGCTGCTAGAACATCAAGTTAGACACAGAGACTGTCTGCAACCTTCTTGCCTAGAATATTCCCATCCCAACTCCACCCCACACCTGGCTCCATCAACAGGGAGGTTTTGTGGGAGGGAAGCCAGCAACTAGAGAGCCAATAGCAGAGCTGCCAGCAGGGCTGACTTGCACATGTGCAAGGGAGATGAAAGAAGGTCAGATGAAGAGTAAAAGCTGATGATGACTTGAACATTAACGAAATTTGGATGGGCTCCCAGCCCACATACACGGCCGTGAATAAATGAGGGAATCCTTGTAGTCTTGAGGTATATAAGCACAACCTCTGTCTGATCACTGGCTAACCAAGGTAAGCAGACCAAGCTGGTGCCCTCATGGAAACCAGGCAAGAACATGAACATTAAGGATGAAAGACAAAATAGAGACATCAATGGCCACATTTACAGAGTAGGCAAATTTGGAAGATAAAATCTATGAAAGTTACTAAAACAGACAAAAATAATAGCAACAACAACAAAAAGGGAACCCTCAGAGAAAAATACTGGAATCCAGAATTGCTATTCTGTATTATCTAAAATGTCCTGCTGAGCTATCAGGGAAGTCTCAAAGAATCAAAACAGATGCACACTGAGGGGAAAAATTCCTTTAATCAAAACTGACTCTGAGTGGGCCTGATTATTGGATTAAAAAAATTTCAAAGCAGCTATTAAAACATGTCTGAAGAACTAAAGAAAACCATGTTCAGGTTAAAAGGAAAATTTTATAATAATGACTGCACATAAGTAATCTCAATCAAGGAACACAAACTATAAAAATAACCAAATAAAAATTTGGAGTTGTATAATACAGAAATAAAAAATTCACTAGATGGCTCAACAGTAGATATGAGATGGCAATAAAAAGAATTAATGAATTTAAAGATATATTAATAGAAATTCTACAATTGGAAGGAAAAAATGAAGATGAAATAACAAATCCTCAGAGATCTGTGGGACAATACCAAGCATATCAAAAAACCTGAAGTAGGAGTCTGAAAAGGAAAGGAGAAAGAGGCAAGGAAAATATTTGAGGAAACACTAGCTGAAAAGTTCTTAACTTTGAAGAAAAACATTTAATCTACAGATACAAGCAGACCAACAAATCCTAAGTAGAAACACAGAAATCCATACCTAGACATATTACAGTTAAATGGCTGAAAGCCAAAGATAAGAGGAAATCTTAAAAGTAGCAAGAAAGTAATAATTCATCATATAAAGAGAAATAAAAATACAATAATGGCTGGCTCCTCATCAGTCCAGACAGCAGCAGAAAGACATATTCGAAGTCTTAGGGGGGAAAACCCTAGACCTGTCAATCAAGATTTCCATATCCAGCAAAACTGTCCTTTAAAAAAATGAAGTTAATATATAAGTACATTCCAAAGGAACAGACTGAGAGAATCCCTTGCTAATTCACTTGCCTTATACTAAAGGAAGTTCTTCAAGCAATAATACCAGAGGATAACTGAAATCCACAGGAAAAAATAAAAAGCATCATAAATGGTAAATATAAAAGGTGAGCTAAGTATTTTTTCTTCTCTTAGTTACTTTAATAGACAGGATTATATAAGCAAGGATTATAATACTGTAGCGTTGGGTTTATAACATACATAGAGGTAGCATTCGTGACAATAATAGCACAAAGGAAGGGAGGCAATAGAACTATATTGAACGAAATCACTATTTTTTTAGCCAGATTAAGTCAGTATTAACTTATATTTCTAGTGTTGAATGTTAGCAAGGGTATTGTTTTTTTGACAGCATTTAGAACCCCAAAGAAGGCAGAGTGCAAAGAATTGATGCTTTCGAACTGTGGTGCAGTCAGAAAGCACCACTCTTGAGAGTCCCTTGGACAGGAAGGAGATCAAACTAGTCAGCCATAAAGGAAATCAACTGTGAATATTAATTGGAAGGACTGGTGCTGAAGCTGAAGCTCCAATACTTTGGCCACCTGATTTGAAGAGCTAAGTCACTGGAAAAGACCCTGATGCTGGAAAAGATTGAGAATAAGAGAAGGAGGTGGAGAAGGCAATGGCACCCCACTCCAGTACTCTTGCCTGGAAAATCCAATGGATGGAGGAGCCTAGTAGGCTGCAGTCCATGGGGTTGCTAAGAGTCAGACATGACTGAGCAACTTCACTTTCACTTTGTGCTTTCATGCATTGGAGAAGGAAATGGCAACCCACTCCAGTGTTCTTGCCTGGAGAATCATAGGGGCAGGAGAGCCTGGTGGGCTGATGTCTATGGGGTCACACAGAGTCGGACACGACTGAAGTGACTTAGCAGCAGCAGCAGCAAGAGAAGGAGGTGACAGAGGATGAGATAGTTGGATGGCATCACTGACTCAATGGACATGAGTTTGAGCAAACTCAGGGAGACAGTGAAGGACAGGGAAGCCTTGTGTGTTGCAATTCACGGAGTCACAAAAAGTCGGACGTGAGTTAGTGACTCAACAACAACAACAGAAGCAAAAAGGTCCCTTTTGTTGATAAATAAATCATTGAAGTATATTATTAATCATGACCACTCTTCTAGCAACATGTTAAAAGTACTATATTTAATTATGTGGTTAAACAATTTACAGTTAATACCCAATGATTTCTCAAATCAGCTTCTCTTTTAGTAAATTAACCAAATCACTAATTACTTTACAAATGCAGATGGAAAATAAATTTTTAAAATAATCAAAATAAATCCTTGTTTATAAACATAATACTACTGAATACTACAAGGCTTTGAGTTATTAGGAATAAAATAATAGGTATATCATGTAGAAAATAGTTTCCTTGATGTGATTAGGATTTATATATTCCTTCATTCATTCACTTAGCAAACATTAAGTCTTCTTGGGTGATAATTTGTATAATGATTTAACTCTAACTAAAAGGCAAAAGATCAATCTTCTGGATATCTTAATGCAGCAGAAGTGATAGAATTTAAAGTTAGCCTTGTGACTTAAGCTAATACTATTTTTCAGTAACAGTCAATGAGCTGATCCTGCTAGCCAACCAATTTTGAATTCAGACAAAGTAAGTAGAGAATTTATAAATAATTTGAGGCATTTGATCAGTGTGGACAATCTAGACAATATTCTTCAAAAGCCATTTTTCTGCAATAGTGATTTTTTAAGGCCTATACTATCAGGAAAGATTATCTGCATTTTCTACTTTCTCCTTCAGACAGCCAGAATCAGAGATGAAAGCATCTTTAGTTGGTTTAGGAATTACGTGTTGGAGTTCAAGAAAATCTAAAATCCTTCACCTTATTTGTTTAACATACCATTTTCAGAAATGGAAGAACATCAAAACTGTCAGGATCTTTTTAGTGACATTTCTTAGATCAATTCAGAAGGTAAATTTGTGTGAAAGTGCTACCATCTGCTGTCAGTACTAATGAACTGATGCAAATCTGCACTGAGAAAAATGTCAATGTGGAAATGCATGCAGCCAATGAACTGTGTTAGGCTTACAACTCAATAAACACTTCTACTGGAACAAAGTTCTCTTAAATGGTTTTCATGAAAATAGAAATGATGGGTCAGGTTTCTACTCTGAAACTCCAGAGAAGTTATAGTGGCACATTCTCTTAGGAAATTTAATTTAGCAATGGTTAAATGTCTCATAAAATAAGTCTGACATGAATATTGTGAATTGGTTTCAGAACTATTAGATACAACCATCACAAGGAAATGATAATGCTGCACCTTCATTCTTACATCTAATAAATATGATGAGTTACTTGGTTCATTTCTTAATTTTCTTGGCTCTCTAGGACATCACAAATATAATTTCACGTGCTAAGCTTTCATCTAGTTTCATATTCCAGACTGATCAAATTTGCCTTTCACTCTGGGTATGTTCCTTAGAAATAAAGAAGGATATCTCCCCCTTCCTTCCCTTGGAGGCTGGGAAAATGGCCACTGAGTGTCTACATTATCAGGTACTGTGCTAAGAGCTTTGCAGGGTCACCTTTCCCAGTAACTCTTTGAAAGTGAAAAGTGAAAGTGAATTCACTCAATCGTGTCTGACTCTTTGCTGTAGCCTACTAGGCTCCTCCATCCATGGGATTCTCCAAGCAAGAATATTGGAGTGGGTTTCCATTTCCTTCTCCAGGGGGTCTTTTTTGAGACAGGCCTTAGTATTGCCACTGTGGAGAACTACTTCCAAGAGATTATGCCTTAGAGTCATCAAGTGAGCATCCAAAGTACATGGCCATACATAGCACCCTCTCATCCCACTGATCAGAGCTAGTGTCAAGGACTGCCCCTAGATTCAATCCTCTGCAGTCCACCTCTTTAAATACCTATTTTTAAAATTTCAAATCAAATCCCTGTCATATGTGTCTTTTGCTGATCTTCTCTAAGTTTCTTTGTCTTCTGTTTTACTACTTTCATCATTTATTTTTATTCAGTTCAGTTCAGTTAAGTCACTCAGTCATGTCCGACTCTTTGCGACCCCATGAACCGCAGCATGTCAGTCCTCCCTGTCCATCATCAACTCCTGGAGTCCACCCAAACTCATGTCCATCAAGTTGGTGATGCTATCCAACCATCTCATCCTCTGTCATCCCCTTCTCCTCCTGCCCTCAATCTTTTCCAGCATCAGGGTCTTTTCAAATGAGTCAGCTCTTCGCATCAAGTGGCCAAAGTACTGGAGTTTCAGCTTCAATATCAGTCCTTCCAATGAACAGTCCTGGGTAGGACTGATCTCCTTTAGGATGGACTGGTTGGATCTGCTTGCAATCCAAAGGACTCTCAAGAGTCTTCTCCAACACTACAGTTCTAAAGTGTCAATTCTTCGGCACTCAGCTTTCTTCACAGTCCAACTCTCATATCCATACATGACTACTGGAAAAACTATAGCCTTGACTAGATGGACCTTTGTTGGCAAAGTAATGTCTCTGCTTTTGAATATGCTGTCTAGGTTGGTTATAACTTTCCTTCCAAGCAGTAAGTGTCTTTTAATTTCATGGCTGCAATCGCCATCTGCAGTGATTTTGGAGCCCAGAATAAAGTCAGCCACTGTTTCCCCATCTATTTGCCATGAAGTGATGGAACCAGATGCCATGATCTTAGTTTTCTGAATGTTGAGCTTAAGCCAACTTTTTCACTCTCCTCTTTCACTCTGCCCTTCATATAATTTGTTTGGTTTTTCTTATTCATTTATATTACTTCTTTAGTATCTTTTGAGATACTGATTCTTTCCATTCATTCAACAATCATAGTGAGCCCTGGGTCAAATGTTAGTAACACAACGGTACATAAACAGATTACCCCTGATCTTCTAGAAGTTGCTGAATATTCAAAATATTTTTTATTTCCAGATTGCTATTTGTTGTTAAATTTTGTTCATGATAATTTAGATATGAAATGTAATATTAAATAATTAAACAAATAATTTTTCTCCTGCTATTTCCTTCATCATTTTTATGTTTAAAAAATCTTCTTTAGACTTAGAAAACCAGATACTTACTTATATCTATGTATAGTTTATCATGAAACTACTTGCTGTTTGCCAAAGACAATTCTTTTTCTTACCTCCAGGGCTTTGACTTGTCTCTGCCTGGAACATACCTCCTTCCTCTCTTACCTGCTAATGTCCTTTGCTTCCCTATAGATCTCAGCTTTCTTTTCCCCATCCCTGAATCAGGTACCCTCCCTATGTTCCCACTGCACCCCTGCGCAAGTCTACTGCTTAATTCTACACTGTTTATACGGGAAATTGACTGTTTACAGGAATCCTCCTCTAATTTCTTGAGGGCAGAAGAAATATTCTTGTTACTATTTTAACCTCGGCATCCAGGACAGTGCCTTTAGTCTGGTAGTCACTCAACAATTATTTGTAGAGTTACCGCATAAACAAAGACACCCTCCTGTGCCAAAGTAAACTGATCCTGGCACATGCAGCCTGTTCCATAAAGGATGATGTCTGTGCAGGAACCACCAGTGGCCCCTGTGACTCTGTGGGAACATGAAAGAGACTGAGACGTTCTCTCTCCGTGGCACAAAACCAGGGAAAGCACCTTCTGTACACTTACAAGGGTCCTCAGACAAGAACTTCAATATCTGTTTTCTGAAATATTTCCTCCAAAATGTATCTAAGAACAAAGGAAAGAGTTTGAGGGCATGGTTAGCAGTAACTCTCTACATAAAAACTTCTGTCAACTATTCAATATATTCTAAAATCTACCAGTTTCTACATAAAAATAATATCCTTTATTGTCATTTTTAAAAAACTGATGCAAGATACATATTTTAGTTCTATGAATTAGCCTACCCTCTGCCATACCACCTTATCCCCTTAAGTCAATATATTCTAAAATCTACCAGTTTCTACAGAAAAATATCCTTTATTGTCATTTTTAAAAAACTGATGTAAGATTCATATTTTAGTTCTGTGAATTAGCCTACCCTCTGCCATACCACCTTATCCCCTTAAGTATCCCCATACCACCTTATCCCCAGATCAAATACTACTAAAATATATAGTAGGATCATGCCATTCTACTTAACTCACTCCTTTATTGCTTCATGCAATTTTTGCATGCATTCAATAAGCATCACTGAATACCTATTGTGGGTAAGATACCATGCTAAACCTTTATCTATCTGTCCACTCACTCATTTATTCAACAAATATTTAGAGAGCTGTTCTACGCACCAGGCACTGTTCTAGGCACTGGAAACATAAGCGTACCTGAGAGAGAAGCAAAAGCTGCTCTCACAGAGTTTTATTTAGTTTGAGGTACTAGAAAGATACAAAACAACACTCTATTATCTCAATCCTTGAGGCTCTGTTACACACCCAGGACTGACAGTCCCAGATTTAGGGCAGAATTCCAAAGATAAAACAAGTTTGTCACTACTCACTTCCCTTCCTTTAGGACTTCTAAAGAGAATGGAAAAGCAGATCCCCAGGGAGAACAGCAGTGTCGTCTGGTCTGATGATGAGAGATGGATAACAGGACTTGGGACCCGGAAAAAGAGAAACTGGTAAGAGGGGCACCTTTTGTGGAGAGATTTATTTTCCCCCCATCATTTTGAAAGGAGGCTGGGAAGGCTTCCTACTCCACAGAAAACTGTGTAGGCAGTCACAGTGGCACGGGCATAGAATGAAATGCCCCCCATTATAGGATGGAGGGTGTCCTGAGAAAGGCGGGTGACTGCCTGAGGCCAGCAAGGGGCTCATCAGTAAACTAAAGGAAAACAGAGGTGGCCAGGCCCGAGACCCCACACATGGAATGAACTCATGGAACCCAGGTATCATGAGACAGTATCACTATTAATACTATATTCACCCTGCAGATCTAATGCTTATTGTAGTTGTGCAACATCTATAATGCTATGTTGAATGCTCTGCAATGGGAAACACCAAGCTGAATACAAGATGTATACATTTTTGTGACTGAGAGGGACCTTGAGTCAAAGGAAACAGGCCATCTCTTCTCCTCATTTCTCTTCATGCTGCGTTAGGACACCTAATTCAGGGATTACAGAAATCACACTATAATACAACATTTAAAAGGCACAAACCCAGGAATATGGGAACTCCGAGAAAGAAAAGCTCACTTCTGATGAAGGAGAAACGAGTGGCAGAGATTTCCTGAAGATGTGCTATGTAACCTGGTACTGAAAGGTTGTTGAATCACAACGCCGGGATTCTTGGCCTACGGAGGAGAAGAATTCAATCCGGGACCAGAGGCGAGGCTTGATCGCTCAGAGCTTTTGTGTAATAAAGTTTTATTAAAGTATAAAGGAGATAGAGAAAGCTTCTGACATAAGCATCAGAAGGGGGCAGAAAGAGTACCCCCTTGCTAGTGTTAGCAATGGAGTTATATACTCTCCAGTAAATCCAAAGAATGTCTGGAGGTTGTAAAGACCTCACCAGACCTACTCCCATAATTTACATTTTAAGATGACAGAATTAGCCAGAAGGTTTAATCCAGAGACTGTCCTCAGGCAGAATGCAGTGTTGTTACATAATCCTAAGGAATGTAGAGAAGGAAAAAAAGTTTGTCCTTTCTTCCTCCTTGAGAATTCCAGACCCCACTCTCCTTGGAGACCCCTAGGCTTCTTATCAACCTGCCTAGGAAATGACTCTCTCAGTACAGACCCTAGAGGATGGGCTTGGAGAATCCAAGAGGGCTTGGAGCAGGGGAAGAGTGTGACCACAGAACTGGAGACAGAAAGAGGCTACTCTCAGTTTAACATGAAGGGAATGAAGTGAGAGGCACACACACTAGAGGGGCACCTTTTGTGGAGAGATTTATTTTCCCCCCATCATTTTGAAAGGAGGCTGGGAAGGCTTCCTACTCCACAGAAAACTGTGTAGGCAGTCACAGTGGCACGGGCATAGAATGAAATGCCCCCCATTATAGGATGGAGGGTGTCCTGAGAAAGGCGGGTGACTGCCTGAGGCCAGCAAGGGGCTCATCAGTAAACTAAAGGAAAACAGAGGTGGCCAGGCCCGAGACCCCACACATGGAATGAACTCATGGAACCCAGGTATCATGAGACAGTATCACTATTAATACTATATTCACCCTGCAGATCTAATGCTTATTGTAGTTGTGCAACATCTATAATGCTATGTTGAATGCTCTGCAATGGGAAACACCAAGCTGAATACAAGATGTATACATTTTTGTGACTGAGAGGGACCTTGAGTCAAAGGAAACAGGCCATCTCTTCTCCTCATTTCTCTTCATGCTGCGTTAGGACACCTAATTCAGGGATTACAGAAATCACACTATAATACAACATTTAAAAGGCACAAACCCAGGAATATGGGAACTCCGAGAAAGAAAAGCTCACTTCTGATGAAGGAGAAACGAGTGGCAGAGATTTCCTGAAGATGTGCTATGTAACCTGGTACTGAAAGGTTGTTGAATCACAACGCCGGGATTCTTGGCCTACGGAGGAGAAGAATTCAATCCGGGACCAGAGGCGAGGCTTGATCGCTCAGAGCTTTTGTGTAATAAAGTTTTATTAAAGTATAAAGGAGATAGAGAAAGCTTCTGACATAAGCATCAGAAGGGGGCAGAAAGAGTACCCCCTTGCTAGTGTTAGCAATGGAGTTATATACTCTCCAGTAAATCCAAAGAATGTCTGGAGGTTGTAAAGACCTCACCAGACCTACTCCCATAATTTACATTTTAAGATGACAGAATTAGCCAGAAGGTTTAATCCAGAGACTGTCCTCAGGCAGAATGCAGTGTTGTTACATAATCCTAAGGAATGTAGAGAAGGAAAAAAAGTTTGTCCTTTCTTCCTCCTTGAGAATTCCAGACCCCACTCTCCTTGGAGACCCCTAGGCTTCTTATCAACCTGCCTAGGAAATGACTCTCTCAGTACAGACCCTAGAGGATGGGCTTGGAGAATCCAAGAGGGCTTGGAGCAGGGGAAGAGTGTGACCACAGAACTGGAGACAGAAAGAGGCTACTCTCAGTTTAACATGAAGGGAATGAAGTGAGAGGCACACACACTACCTACCATCTTTTGAATAAAGCTAATAAGTTTGGTAAATTGAAGAAAAAAATGCCCATTATTTTTTGTTGTTGTTTGCTTGGGTTTTTCATTTGTTTGTTTTTGTTTGATGTGTTGTTAAATGACTGAGGCAATCCCTTTAAATTCTGAAGTATTTACTGGAAGTAATCAACACTGACACAAGATAAAGAAGCAAGGTCTGAAGTTCAGTCCTCTCTTACACCTTGAAGAGACAGTGAAAAGGGGGGTAAGAAGATATATCCTAGTACACACTTCTAACTCTATTAAGTGCATGAAGATACAGTTAGAAAGACAGTGAGAAAATATATATATTTTTAAATATGTGGAAAGAAATGAAAGTCTTGCCCAAGTACTCAAGAAAGGTCCCCAAGCTATGCTTTGCTCTAGCTGCACCTGTTGATATTTTGTGACCAGTTAATTGAGAATAAAATTCTCATGTGTCTGGGAAGGTGGATTTTAAAAAAATAGGACAGTTCATCAAATTCATATGTTGCACAGAAGCCACTAGGCTTCCTAGAATTTTTATTAAAAATTATAGACATCAGAGCAATAGTCCTCAGACACCATCTCCTCTACTAACAGAAACTTTCCTTTCATGGCTCCAAAGGGAGTCAGGAAACAAATTCTCCTACCCCTGCATAAATCTACAAAGGGCTCCCTCCTTAGGCTGCTCACAGCCTCAACTGCAACCCCTGGATTACAGAGTAGAGTTTTAATATATTTATAGAGTCTATATGAGTTGTTGCTTTAAGCAACACCATTAATATGCCAGAACTCTGAGTTCTCAAACTTATTCAGTTATCAATTTGTTGTACATAATTTAATCTCTCTGTATTTTGATATGTAAATGGAAATAGCATGGCTGATACTTCACAGGGTGAAAGGAGATAACCAACACGACCATTATAAAGCTTGCTGGGGGAAAAAAGAGCTTATGTAAATGTCTATTAATTAAACAGGAAAGGCTGCACAACTAGGTCAGGCATGATGATAAGACTGAACAACCCACCCCAGCCATCAGCATCAAAAGGAAGAAATGAACATTTAATCCTAATAGCACTTGTTGGTTGCATTTTATAAAGAATATTAAATCGTAATATTCTGTAACATAACACAGTAGCATATTTCAGACCATCCTCAAAGAAGTGTTTGATAGAACATAAACTTATTAGAGACAACAGCCAAAAACAAAAACACAAGCCAATTACTAATGAAGAAGTTGTAAAAAAGCTAATCATAGCTCTCATCCAGAGAAAATGAGAAAATCTGAGCTCAGAATGATTTTGTATATTGATGAGATTTTTATATAGCATCATGGAAAGAAAAATAAGGCAGATTTAAATGAAGACAAAAAGGACATTGAGTCTCTGTTAAAAACCCTTGTTAAGTTCCATATCAATGTTTTTATTAAAATGTTCTGATCGGTTAGAGACACCGATTTTTCAAAGATATCTGATGGGGGTACTGGCGGCACAGGACACACTCACTCTCCTGTCTCTCTAGTCAAATCCCTGAGTGTTTGGAGGGCCACACAGAACCTTCATTCAGCCTCCACCCATTTTGTAGAAACTTGCTCACAGAGGTGTCTTATCAATCCCTCAGGCACTCAGAAATTATGGCTCCAAGACTCACGTCCAGACTCAAGAATGGAACTTAGCCTTTCCCTACCAGTGCCAAGCCTGCAAAGACTAAATGCAGCACTTGAACATGAAACAACTTGCAGGCATTACATTTGGTCTATTTTTGTCTTAAAGGAAAACAATCGGGAGCCTGTGCCTTCCAAGCATTAATTCCCCCTACATTATATAACAGTGACAATTTGGGGCTTACTAAGTTTATTTCTGGGATACTCACTAAAACAGTGATACCACTTTAGGCGATGTTGAGGTTATAATAAAGTGGTGAATCAGCAATCAGAAAAGTCAAGGATTTTCAAGAACAAACTCAAAAAACAGCCTAATTTATTGATAACTAGATATTAATGTCTGGCAAATATCACATAGAAAGATGTTTTTAGAGCAAAATAAAATGGCAATCTATTAGCAGAATTATTTTTTAGGGTGATGTCAAAATTTTAAAGCAACAAAAACATACAAATTAATCTTTAAGATGGATTTTTAAAACACCACAGTGCTTCTCTTTATATAATCAATATAAATTTTTATCAAAAGCACCCCCATTCATAGGTAACAGTTCCTTCCTTCATGATTCTTACCCAGTTATGATAATAAAAACTCATTTTATTCCCAGAAGCAGACACCTGAAGCAGAGAGTGATTTACGTTAGAATCAGTTTTTCTCTTTAGAAGTGATATGTGAAAGAAAATTCCTAAGAGATGTGATAAACCCATTAAAAAACCTGTTACTCATCTAATAATGAAAAATGTTAATTTAGCTACAATGAGATATTTCTCCCACTTTTTAGAATACCATTTGAAACCAGGTAACAGAAAAATGCTACTAATAGACTACAGTATTACAAATAAACTATGATATTACAAAATCATACTCTGCAATATGAAAATATAATCATAGTTTTTTTTCCAGGCAATATCTATATCCTGGTATTTTGCAAACATAGGTAAGAAAGAGGAAAAAATGAAACATATGGGCAAGAATGGCAGTTTTTCATAGTAAAGATTAAAGATTTTTTATATTAAAAATATAAGTAACTTAATAATGTTAAGATAAAAATATTACACTCTAGTCCAATTTCTTGACCAAACATTTCTCCATAGTAACTTGTCAGAATCTTAAAAACTAATTTTTATAGTTTGGATCTAGCTCTGTATTTTCTAGACAACAAAGTCCAAGACCCCCCAAAAAGAGTCTAAAATCAAAAAAGAAAATTGGTACCAGGAAATACACACACTTTCCACATGAACTCAGGAGTGAATCTGGATTTAAAGACTGAGCACTGAGCTCACCATTATTTCCTCCCCATAGTCTTTTAGATCAGCAAAGTCAATACATCTCACGACTGCTTCAGACTAGGTCATCTTCAACTCCTTCTTTTCCTTCCTCTTAAAGGTTGATTTCTTCTCAATTTCATTGATATCTACCTACACACCATTCTATCATTCAAAGTTATGTATACAGTGAATATATAATTTTATGATTCAATTTTCCCTTTACCTCTTAACATTATTTCATACAATGAAATATATTCCTATATTTTGCATAATCCTCATAACATCACTTTTAGCTATAAAACATTCTATCTGACTAATATATCATAATAGATATTCCACTGTGAGACATTTAGATTATTTTCCAGGTTTATATTGTTATAAATTGTGTGCATGTATGTGCGTAAAATAAAATTTCAGGAAAGAGTAAAAACAGTGGGGATATTTACATGGCTATTGATCTGTATTATCATATTTCCCTCCAAAATGATTAAACAAATTAATATTTCCACCAATACATACTGCTCCACTACTCCTTCACTGTTTCAAGTAGCACTGTCCTAATGTTACTAATTAAACCATCCTTTGAAATGTTTCACAAAAACATCACAGATGCTACAAAGACTTGAAGCAATCAGCTTAGGCTTTATGCCACTTCTGACTTGGCCATAGGATGCAGCCTTTTGGAGTTACTGACTTGATTCAGGAGAGCATATGGAAGAAGACTTAGGCTCCGAATGGGGTTGGGTAACTCTCTTGAAGGTTTGTAAACACATCATGTCCCTGGATGATGCTTTTCCAAATTGGCTGAGGGAGGGTCACCACTCAGCTTTTGATGAGTGGTGTGCCAACGCCTGAGCTCTCAGAGCGGGCTTGCATTATCCGAACTGAGTCTCCAGTAAGTTGGTACTTGGGTCTCAGAGGGTCATGAAAATAGGCCAGCAGAAATCACATTAACTAAACCTTATGCTCTCCTCAGATTCTGTGCCAATTGGTATAAATATGGCTACAGCATTATCATATCACTCTTCTAAGAGCTCTACTTTCCTTGGCAAGGGTCTGGAAGATAATGTTAAGTGAGAAAACCAGCACGCAAAATTGTACATTCATTATGGCTACAACTATGAATATGATGACATGAAGCTTGCCCAGGAAGAAAATGGCGTCTACAACTTTCATTTTGAGGCATGGCATGAAATAAGAATGAAAATTAAAACTGTGCCATCGAATTGATACAAACATAATTGATACAAATATAATTGAAAGTATGCACACCTGAGGGCATACACCATTTCTTCAACACTTAATTTTTTTTACATAGGAACCAGCCCATGTGTAGCAAGTTCCTCATGAGGGGGCCATTCATTCTTTCCTGTCCTAGCTGGTACTCCTCCAGAAGCAGTAACAGCTGCCTTTTCCAGCATGAAGTAAAATTCACAGAGCCTCCATCCAACAGTACAGCCTCCTCATTTCTGCCTCAACAGGGTCCAGTCTGACAGAGCACCTTCCATAAGTAGATCAGATGACAAACCCAGCTCCCTCTTCCAAGGCAGGGGCTCTCTCCTAGGCATTACTAATCAACCTGGGAGCACAAATGTGCAATCTCCACAATGACCTACTGTGAAGCACCAGAGATACTCAGCCAAACCGGTCTACACAGAAACTGAATTTCTACAAAGAGTATCAAAATTCTAGAATTTTACTTTCCAAACTTGATTAGGATGATATTATAATAGTTTTAAACCTATATTCTAATATCTAGTATTCAGAAAACATAAATTATAAAGGTAATTTTATACTTCTACTTTCACTTACACCATTACTCTGATTTATAGTGTGTTATTCCAGTTAATGATGTTTTTGCTTGCACATACTTACATTTTAAAAATATATATCTACAAACCCCAAGGAACAAAGCTGTCCTCTAAAATTTTTCATTAAATAGTTGCTAATAGAGAGAAAGGAGTTTGTTTTCCAAAATTTCCTGTGACCATTTTGCTCTAGGTATTAACTAAAATGTATGATTGAGTTGTCATTATAATTATTAGTAGCACTCAGTTGAGCAAAGCAAAATATTATAAAATTTGATAAATAAACATATAAAGTGAAATATTTTTTGAAATCATAGGTTAACAGCATCAGTTTGTACTATAGGTCATACTTTTTAAAAAATATGTGTTTGAATTTACTTAATTCTCACAATATCCTTATTATTATTATTATCCCCATTTTATAGACATAGAAGCTGAGGTTGAAAAATCTTAGACTCCTCAAGGTCTCAGAGCCTGTATTCACAATGCTCAGTCCAGGCACTTGACCACAATTCGGTGTTCCTGACTCTTAAAAATATGGATTGGGTCCTGGAGAGTGAAGCAACATGCCCGTGGTAAAGGATGGGGTGTGCTGTATGCCTCTGTCATTCACAGTGGGAGAAAGGCAAAAGAGGGAGGTAGGGGAGGAAAATCTCCATAAGGAGCTTTCAGGCAGATGAATTTTATGAGCGTATGTATGGAAGTAAAAGATCTGGAAATTAATTCCTGTATACCCACATATATTTTGGGATGACTTCATATCCACTCAGGGGTACATATACTCCAGTTTGAATGTGACTGGTAAACTCAATCTCTGACACAATAAAAATTAGAGAAGGTTTTGTGAAACATTTGGAATGCCTTTGAAACAAAATTTAATTAAAATTTAAATTATTTTAACCCTTGAATTTTATTTTAAAATGGCAGTTAATTTTCATAATTTGGAAGGACACAAATGCTGAAATGTTATAGGAGAGTAATAAGCATAACTATAATCCACATGATAGGTTTATAATGATTAGATGTAATGCATGAGAAGACAGCAGGTCAGTAACAGAGCCATGCATCAAATGCTCCTCTCAAATCTGTATTTGCATTTCCATTACTGAAATCATTTCCTAATAATGAAGTTGCCATGAGAGAAGCTCCATTACTAGGGAATCACTGTTACAGAAACAACATTATTAAAACATTGCTATGTACAGGAACTTTTATTAGGATGATACAAGCTATAGATCATTGTAATAAAGCTTCCATTATAATCCTAATTGCATAAAGCTGTGTTTGAGTATAGCAATGCTAGAGCCGTAGGACTTTTAATAAAGTAACAAAATAATGCTTTGGTAATAGGATTGTTTAGAATACTAATACTTCAGGGAAGGCTCAACTGACTAATGGATGATGTTTTTGTCGTTGATTATACACGCTCTACCAAGAATTAAAAAGAAAAAAAGTGAAAAGAACCTTCATGTACCTAGTAGCATGCAGTGTGGAAATGTATGTTTTGAGGCATACATACCAGCTCTCTTTGCTATGACAGCTCAGCATATCCAATTCATTTACTGATACAAGGCAGCAAGTCACCAAATAGATACTTGTAACTGTGATAATTAAGAACTTTAATGCTCATATCTATGAGATTGGTAATCAAAAAAAATTAGCAGCACAGCTACATATACCCACAGACATGTACACAGGCACATCTTAGGATCTGCCTTTTAGAAGAACCACTGGAGACATGTGAGGTTTTGGTGAAGAGAGAAAGAGATGAACAGAGACAGAGTTAAATACCAATTAGTTAAATACCAGTTAGATAATGTGAAGAACTGACTCATTGGAAAAGACCCCGATGCTGGGAAAGATTGAAGGCAGAAGGAGAAGGGGATGACAGAGGATGAGATGGTTGGATGGCATCACTGACTCAATAGACATGAGTTTGAGCAAGCTCTGAGAGTTGGTGATGGACAGGGAAGCCTGGCATGCTGCAGTCCATGGGGTAGCAAAGAGTGGGACGTGACTGAGTAACTAAACTGACTGAATTAGATAACTCCATATATCAACAATATCAACAATATAGTGATCCTTCTGAGTTATACGTAGAAGTTAGAGTTCAGACTTAAGTTCACACCAGAGAATTTTAGTAGATCCTTTCAAATGTTTGTTTTGCATTTGCTCAAATGAAGCCAAATAGTGTGCTGTTCCCTCTAAAAGCATATCTAATATCTACCACCAGAGACCGCCAAAGAGCCATCCAATCACCTGGTAGGCTCGGAGATGCTCCTTAACGTATCTGCTGTGTGAAAATCACAGCACAGAAGGCACCCAAGTGAGAATGGCTTCAGCATAGGAGAAGGCAGCAGAGACCCTGATGAGTGGCTCGGCCACAGCCATATCAGATAATGGGACCAAGGTGTTTTGGTTTTGAGACTACTTATGGCAGCTGAATTGACTTGAAATCTTCATGGAAAGCAAAAGTGCTTTCATCTTTGAAGACAGTGTCTCCTTTCCATAGGTCCTTCTTGACCTCTGCCTCCCAGATGTGCTGAACTACAAACGGTTGGGTGGGAATTAACTTAGAGCCCAGGAGGTTTATTTTCCTTACTGACTCAGGTGATCAAGATCAAATATGAACCTTCCCCTAAGGCCTTCATATTATCTCAGGGTAAGGTACAATTTTTGTTTGTTTTACTGTATGGTCATCTGGAATGTGTTATTTTTCAGAATTCTAATATTCTCTCATTAAATATGATCAACTCAAAATAATCTGAACTGAGACAACGAGTATTTCTGCTGCTGCTGCTGCTAAGTCGCTTCAGTCGTGTCCGACTCTGTGCGACCCCAGAGACGGCAGCCAACCAGGTTTCCCCATCCCTGGGATTCTCCAGGCAAGAACACTGGAGTGGGTTGCCATTTCCTTCTCCAGTGCATGAAAGTGAAAAGTGAAAGTGAAGTCACTCAGTCATGGCCGACTCTTCGTGACCCCATGGACTGCAGCCTACCAGGCTTCTCCATCAACACCTATAAAAGTTGAAGTCTCTTGACTTTGAAGTCTGTGACATGAAGAGAGTGAAAGGGCTTAGTTATTCAACTGGTCAACTAAATGTCTGCAACAACAGAGGTACCCAAAATATTTGAAGACATTTCAGCTTCCATGAATTTGACTGGAATGTCAAATCAGATAATTCAGAAAGAAACAATCTGAATTTAACCATTCAGATGAGTTGGCAGTTCATGATTCACTACTGTCCTTATTTTTCACAATTTTCCAATTAGGCCTTGCAAGGAAAGTCTAAGTTCTCATTGTGACAGGAATAGAGTTCTTACACGAAAGCCTTACATCAACGTGGTAAAGACTCAAGAGGCCTGAATAAATAAATGTTAATTGATTGATTCCTTTGGAAACGGATTTGAACTTCACTACCTCCCATTTCCCCAGCTTTTCCACAAATGTTTTATCAGTATTCCCCAAAGCACAGCTGTCCTTTAAAACATCTCTCTCCCTTCTACCTCCTCGAAGACTGTCAGTACCCCCCATGGGGCTGCCAGACACCTGACAGACACTTCAGCTCACAGACACCTCTTCCCCTCCAACCTGCCACAGCTGCCTGCTGGTGTCCTCTGCTCCCGTCTCTCTGGTTTATCCCTCACCCTGCACAGATACCTGAATCATCATCCCAATCAACAATTTTATATCACACTTGCATAAAACCATTCCTTACTACCCATTACTTACTAAGGGAAGCTTAATTTGGAGGGGGGAATGAATGTCCTTCAATATCCGATAAGAGCTAGAGACCTGAGAATAATGCACAGGCTTTTGCCTCTGATATATCCTGAAGCCTGGGGATTTGTGACCCTTAGGTTAAAAAAAAAATAAATCCAAACCTATATAGTAAAGTTTGAATGCATGGTCCTCTCTCTATTCAGTTTCCCTGCAAACTGGCATCAAACTGTTTTTCTGGGCGTGTCTTCTATCAGTGTACCCTAATCACAGACAAGAGTGAAGCTTTCACTGAGCACCCACCACACCCCAGTGAGTATTCTAAGCCCTAAGTAAACACAAAGCAAGACGACAAAGGTTCTTCTGCTATACACATTCTAGGTACCCACAGTTGTCCCACGTCTTCTTACATCCTGACCTGCTACCCCATATTCTCAAATGTATGCAATTCCTAGTTTTGGTAACCTGGCTCTTCAGGTAGCTTATACTGTCATTAGTTGGGCTTGCTTTCTGCTCTCAGTATACCTTAAGTTTCCTCGTGTCTGTGCTGGTATTCCCTACCTAGAACAATCCTTCATCTCTCTCTCCCCCTCTTGAGCTCCACCTCCATCTCTCTCTCTCTCTTTCTTCAAGAAGTCTTTTCAGAACCATTTCAGCTCACACTGAACAAACTTTCTTCTATCTCTCTATTGGTGATCTGGCATTCTTTCATATACTGCTTGTAGCACCTCTTAAGAGTTATCTTACTATATAACTTATTATTATTGATTAATTCTGTGCATTATCGCCCCATCTGTGGTAAAGTAGACCATGCTATTGATTTTTCTTTCCCAAACAATGCTGTCTATCACTGTGCCTTTTACACACACCACCACTAAATCTCTCTTTGGTGGTTATTGCTGATTGATTGCAAAAGATGATGCCACTGAGATGATGAAAAGTATCTCTAACTTTCAAGGGTGATCCAGAGAAATTTCAGGGTATCTTTCTCTGCTCGGGGATTGATAACATGACCAAAGTGATACACAACTTAGCAAACCAACCCAACCACTGTTATTCATCATTCTGACTGTGAGACACCTGTGTGCAGTCATTGGCATGCGGACAATATGTAATAAGGTTGCTTATATTCCAAATAATAGTGTGCTTTTGCCATCTACATATGGCATAGATTAGACGCATTGATGCTTTTGAACTGTGGTGTTGGAGAGGACTCTTCAGAGACACTTGGACTGCAAGGAGATCCAACCAGTACATTCTGAAGGAGATCAGTCCTGGGATTTCTTTGGAAGGAATGATGCTAAAGCTGAAGCTCCAGTACTTTGGCCACCTCATGCAAAGAGTTGACTCACTGGAAAAGACTCTGATGCTGGGAGGGATTGGGGGCAGGAGGAGAAGGGGATGACTGAGGATGAGATGGCTGGATGGATGACTTGATGGATGTGAGTCTGAGTGAACTCCGGGAGTTGGTGATGGACAGGGAGGCCTGGCGTGCTGCGATTCATGGGGTTGCAAAGAGTCGGACACGACTGAGCTACTGGACTGAACTGAACTGAACTATCTGACCTAACCTTCATGTTAATACGTGAATCAAAACCTTTGAAGGCAACAAAAGCCATCTTAAAACAAACACACAAAAAACACATTAAAGAAAAAAGCAGACAGTAATGGTATATGTGTGTAGCCTTCTTTGGTGCTATTAGTCACTGTAAATGCATTCACTATCTCTGTCTGCATCTATAAGTCTCAGCATCATTTCCTAGCAGAGTAAACAAATGTGGCTTATAAACTTCCCCACATAGACTGTTTTCACAGAATTGTCTAACCTACCAACATGCTTATAATACTCAAATGCGTTGGTCAAATCAAGTAGGTGGCATACAAATTGTAATGCTATTCTTTGGACAGTATCAGACACGAGGCGACAAAATTTCTTAAGCATGATATGTCTTTTCTTAGAAGCCTGAAAGAACAATGTGTCCTGATTGTTACCCTGGCATGTTCAGTTCCACCCATTCCTATGCAACCCATAGTTGAAGTGCTCTGAAATTCTGAAGAACACCTGCCTCCTAGAACCTAGGGCAGTCTCCACATGGGTTGCTATTTATCCCAGTGACAGATTTCCACAAAGTGATAATCACTGCCTGATGACCCACCCCACCCTGACTGTTGGATGGTAAAATAATGTGAATTTATGTCTATATAAGTATAGTGGTATTTGTTATCTGAGATTATGTCCCATACTGACCACATAGTAATGTTAATTTTGAATTTGTTGAACGAATTGAGAGAGATTATGCTTAGCAGCAATTTGAGATAAAATCATTAATAACAATAATAGCTAACATTTATTGTGTGATGGCATACTATGTGCTACGATCTATTCTAAACATTTTATACTTATTACTTTATTTGATCCATGTAACATCTCCATGAAGTATGCACTACTACTGGCACCATTTTACTGATGCGGAAACTAAGGCACAGAGAGAATCATTACCTAGTTCAGGTTTCACAACTAATTTTGAAAATCCAGCATTGGAACCTAAGCACTTTGGCACTAAATCAATTGTCTTTTAAATGCTACTTTTTAAAAAATTAATTAACCGGCTTTTGGTTGTGCTGGGTCTCTCTTGCTGTGTGCGGGCCTCTAGTTGTGGCGAGTGGGAGCTGCTCTCTGCTGCTGGGCACAGGCTTCTCCTTGCGGTGGCTTCTCCTGGTGGGGAGCGTGGGCTCGAGGCACATGGGCTTCAGTAGCTGCAGCACAAGGGTTTCGGTAGTTTGGCTCATGGGTTTCAGAGCAAGGCGTCAGTAGCTGTGGAGCATAGACTTCATTGCTTTTCATCATGTGGAATCCTCCTGGACCAGTGATTGAACCTGTGTCCCCTGCATTGGCTGGTGGATTTTTATCTACTGTACCAAGGAAGTCCCGTAAATCAAATAGTCTTCATCAGTATGTTATACTGCTTATCATTTATTTTCTTGCATTCTTTTTCCCCCAATTTTAATGAGATGTAAGTGACATATGGCTCTGTATAAGTTTAAGGTGTAATGACTAGACTTCCATATATTGTGAAATGACTGCCATAATAAATTTGGTTAATATTCATCATTTCATATAGATACAAAGAAACAAAAACAAAATAATTTTTCCCTGTGATAAGAACTCTGTTTAGTTTTAGTCTTAAATTGGGATGTTGAGGCATTACTAACTATATTCTGTTTTGCCACATCAGAAGAAAAATAGTCTCAAAGATTTATCATGACTCCATATGCAGTTGACTCTTGAACAGTGTGGGTGTGAACTGCATGGGTCCATTTACATGTGGATACTTTTCAACAGTAAACACTATTACATGGTTCATGGTTGGCTGAACCTATGGATGTGGAGCAGCTGTAGACACAGAGGGCCCACTGTAAGTTATGCATAAATTAACCCTTTGTCATTCAAGGTCAACTGTATATGGTATTCAATGGGTTGATCTTAGGGTAGGTGTCTAGTATTAATAATTCTGAATTTTCCTCCATACACCCAAGAAAATTTTACCGTTGCAACAAAACATGCTCCATGCCACTGTTTGTATTATGGATTTTGTGATGGCCAGTGATTTGTCTGACTAGATGGATTCAGCTAAAATAAGCACAGAATCAAGAAGAATACTATGACACTTTCTGTAAACCTGGAGAGAGAGTACTAGTTAAACAATAACAGTGTCCTCTGATAGCTTCCGCTTTCTAATGCAGAAAGAAAAGTACTGTTCAATGTCACATTCTGGCCTACTTCAAGCATGACCTTTAATGCAACTCTGATATAAGCTTCTCTGCTAACGATGCACTAAAAGACTAGCAAAACATTTCTTTGGTGAATATTCTGATTGGCGTGCAAAGTTAGAGCTTAAGATTCAGCACTATGCTGAATTTGCTGACTGTATACTCGAGGGCTATTGGCCTTCTGCATCTCTTCAACAGTCCTCTAGCACATAACAGTCTGAGTCATTCATTTGATACTTAGCATTTGTTTGCTGCTAGCATTAAATTTGTTTGTATCTACATTTTTGCATGCCTATATCTTACACTGCCAGCACAAGTTCTTGAACCAGCTCTACAGTGTGGATTCTGAGTCCAGTCAAATGGCCTGATGCTGCTGACTTTTGCCTTCTCTGAATGTTAGAAGAACCTCAGAGTGAACAGACATAAGACAAGCGGCAACGCCAAGACATGTGGCCTGGGTGGTCCTGTCCCTGTGAGTATCTGACACCTGGGTGTTTCTAAATTATCTGCAATCTGAAGGCAAAAAATATACACAGTAGTTTAAAGAACAACTCTATCAGACCAGTTCACATCAGTGAACATTTATTTTTTAATGAATTAATTTCTTTCAATTGGAGTCTAATTACTTTACAATACTGTGGTGGTTTTTGCCATATATTGACATGAATCAGCCACGGGTGTATATCAGTGAACATTTTATAAGCTCTTATTTACACGAAAGTTATATCCTGCTTATGCATGTTATACAAATAAAAATAAACCATAGCCCCTACTGTGGAAGAGGCTGTACTTAAATAGGAGTGGTGTCTCTTTGAACAGTTTCCAGGTGGTAGCCTAAATAGAGAAATGCAGGGGCATCAAAAGGACAGGCCATGCCAGCTCTGAGAGGATCATAGGCCGGGTGGGAAAGTGTTCCACACAGAGAACCATGGAAGCAGAGGCCTGGAGTAATGAAGCAGCATGGAGCACGGAGAGGGCTGTGGAAAGATGGAGAGTATGACAGGAGGAAGCTGTGTGCTGGGGGAAGGTCGGATCATATATTTATCTCCTCAACCTATACTCCCGCCCCCAACCCTTCACCAACTCATATATTTTCTCTCCTATTATTTCTGTCCAATATTATTTCCTTCCCAACCTCACACATTCTCCTCCATCCCTTTTATTATTGACCCACTGCAGCAGTCTTCTAACCAAAAAAAAGGAGGGTTTAACATGTTGAAAGAACAAGCCTTCGACGGAAGGCCCCTGTGCATGGTCCTGCTCTGTTTCTAATCCACTCACGGCGTCCCGGGCACCAGCATCAAGGGTTGATGGAAGCCTGTTTCCTGTTAACACCTGTGGGACCCTGTGTGCACCGCTCGCTCCCTCTCGCCCCCTTCCCTGTGTGTATGATGAACATGCTCCCATTTAACTCCATCTGTGAGACTTGGCCCAGGTAGAAAAGCTGCACTCGTTTCTCCCCAGCTCCTTACACTTTTATGGTGACTCTCATCCTATTGTTTTGCAATTGCCTGTTTGTAGCATTTTCTCCTCACCAGAATATAAGTACTTTGAAGACAAGGACAGTGTATTAACTGTGTCCGAACCCCAACACTAACCATAGCTCCTTGCTTATAACAGGTGTTCATTCAATGTTTGTGAATGAATAAGAGAAAAGGAAAAAAAATGAATTACTGTTTCATTTCTGTCATGACAGAAATTCTTTAGATTCTAATAAGTCCAGAAGTAATAAAGCATATAAACCAAACAGTACAGTTAAAGTCAGCTTGTCTAAAAGTAATGCTCCTATATGAAGCAAACCATCTCTCTGTGGCTAGGCAGACCACAGGTAACAGGATGCTGAGATGTGGCAAGTGACCAGCCCAACAGTTCTCACTGGGATGGTGCACTGAGCTGATTGTTAGGCTGTGAGCCTAACTCCTCCAGCAACATAAGCCTCTGTGGAAGTGGCTGCTGAAAGTCTCTTCACGACCAACAATGCCAGAGCTAATCAGAGAGGACTCTTGGGGTTTTAAAACTATTTCATGCCAAGACTGTCTCTGCAGAACCTAGTAAACAGTCAGTGCCTATTAAATGCTTACTATTAATATAGCCTTTTTGTAAAAGAGGAATCAGTGGAACCACCACCCTGGCATGCTAATTAATTCTCTGTGTGAAAAGAAGTGCTAATCTCCATTTTAAAACATCAATCATGGAAAATAAACTGAAATGTGACAGATTTTAAAATGCTACTTGTTCTAAAATCAGATGTAAATGAAAGCTTCCAGGATTCTGTAAGAGGTGATTATATGGTGCTGAGAAACCCCATTTAAACTCAATCTTCTAGGAAACTTTAAAATACTTTTTTCCAGTTTGAAGCTCTTCCCTAATATTACTCTTCATATGCTTTCCTTGTCTAAGAAGCTTTGCTCTATAAAAATTTCTCCCAATTTCTAAGTGAAATATTACAGAATTTCCCAGAAGCATTAGCGACGGTTCCTTAGCAACTGTTGATATGTCTCAAAACAACCTGAGACAATCTTCTCTGAGACATATAGTCTCTCCCTTTCTCTGCTAACAGAATTCCACAATATGGCACAAGAGATTCGTGTGGCTAAAAATAGCTTCTCACACACATTTTTAAAGTTGACAGAGTCTTAATGATTTAAGTCTTCCATATCGCAGCTTTGGGTAGGTATGCCTCAACAACAGTATATCAAAGGATTCTGTGCAGAGAGATTTTTAGAATCTTTTTCTTTTTTAATCACACCATTAACACTCTTGACATTTCAGAAATAATGTTTATCGATTTTGGTGTTAGCACTCCCATAAATTAAGTGATGTAATGGACGGAATTATTGTGGTACCATAAAGAACGTGTCAGTCAGATTGTTAACTACATATTAGAAAAAGCACAGACTCTGGATTCATGTAAAAAAGCCCCAGATCTGGATAGTAAATAGGAGATGGGGGAAACTGACATATTCCTGTAATTAATGGGTCTTTCTCCACTATTCCCTTCTGAATACAGAAAACAACTGAACTTCTTTAATACAAGCAAGCTATAATAGCAATGGTCATTCTGTATACATGTACATGTGCGCCAAAGGTGAAAATAAGACATATGAATTCAAAGTTATTCACACAAAAGAAGTCAGTATAATAAACAGTATCAGGAATGGAGAAAAAAGCATTGAGAACCTGTAGCAGAAGAGAACCACCATGGTACAGAAAGCAAAAACAGCCCCTAATAACCTTTGGACTACAAACTTCCACAAGGAATTTCCCTCTTTCACTAGAAGAGAGTTAGAGTCTATGCAAAATTTGTGATTATAGTTCTGGATTAAGGGCAGAAACATTGAAAATGGTAAAATCACCATGTAATGGAAAGATGGAAAGAATTCATGTACATGTGTATGACAGGACATGGATGGAATAAGAACTGCATTTATACCCCATAGGGTTACGACGAGGGTAAATGAACTAATGCATATAAAATAACAATGCCTGGTACAGAACAAGCACTTAACTCATTAGCTGAGATCATCATCATCATCATCATCATCATCATCATCATCATTTCTCCCATTTTATATTGGGAGACAGTGAGTTTCCAGGGAAGCTAGGTAACTTACTCAAGGTCACACAGCTGTCAGGGAAATAGGCAGAGATTGATGCCTGTCTAACTGCGAAGCCCATGACTGTTACAATTTCACTCCAGAGCTAACCATTCTTGTTGAAGGGTTAAGCATTTTGCTTCTGTGAGATGGATTTCAAATAAAAAGAGAATGTAGTTGCTGGTACCATCTTCATTTTTATAGTTGTAAGAAAATAAATAAATAAATCTAATGAAATAAATCTAATGGAAACTCTTAATAGTATGAGTTTTATTGGCTAGACATTTTAGAATAATCTATTGGTAGGCTAAGACATTTCCTGGTCATAGGTTAAGTATCTAGAGGTGGCTTCTGCTGAAGTGTTGCCAGTCTGGCATTGATCTATTATTCTATACATATCCAATTAGCATTCTCGAAGTTGTGCAAGTTGCTGAGGTGACTAATTTGATTATATTATTTTAAAACAATAACATTACTGTGGCTATAATGAATAATTTTTACCATATCAGAACATCAAACTCCATTCATTAAAGAGTCCATCAAATAAGTCTAGATACAGATTTCTAATATGTGTCTTTGTTCTGGTGGATATGAAGAAAGTTACTTGAAAATAAAAGGGCAGAAGATTTATTTTTAGTCCAGGGTATACTTAGCATTAATAGTCTTAAGCCAGCATGGCTCAGGGCCAGAGCAAAATTCACTAATTTGAATCTCTTTTGGTCGCCTTTCCTCTTTGCTCTCAAACAGACAAGCTAATAAGCAGTGGGGACATAACTAGGATCTACAGAATATTCTGCAGTTTCTATTTTCTAAATCATCAAGCTGTTCTTGAGTTTTATAGAGCAGTTTTTCAATTGTTGAGGATCTTTCTGCAGAAAGGCAATTTGATTTCTATCCTTGGCTTTTCGATTTTACATTCCATCATCACTAAACATTGATTAAGCCTGCTGAAATACACTCCCTTGTATTTGGGTCTTTGAATTCTCAGAAGGTCATTATTTATTACAATGTAACAATCTGGAAATATTTTTAAAATATGGTCAATACAGTTACTCTACTTAATGGTATTAACCTTTGTTTTTTGTTTCAGGAAAAAAATGAATGTTTCTGAATAAATATGGCATATTTAATTCAATTTTTTAAAAAGATAAATGAAAATTAATATTCTTTTCCTGAGAATATTCTCATTTAAAAAACTCAAGGTCTGGTAGGCAGCCTTCTATAGCTCAATAATCCTTATCTCCTGGTATCCATTCCCTTGTGTAGTCCCCTCTCCCTGCATGTGGGCTGGATATAGTCACTTGTTTCTAATAAATAGCTTGTGGCCAAAGTGAGGGACTATCATCTCCATGGATAGGCTACAAAAGGTCCCAGCTTCTATAGTTCTAGTTCTCCTTCTCTTGCCCTTTCATCTCCAAGCTCCATAGAGCGACCCACGTGGCAAGGCCAAGAGGGAAGCCTCCATCCACAGCTTGCGAGAAACCGAGTCCTGACGACTATCACGTGAGTGGGCTGCAAAGTCGATCCTTCTTAGTCTAGTCTTGGAACCATGGCAGCCCAGGGACAGATTCGGGACCAGAGGACCTAGAGAAACCATGCTGTTTTCCTGGCCCACAGAAAATGGAAGGTAACAAATGTTTTAAGCCACTATATTTTGGATAAGCTGTTATACTGCAATGAACAACACATAAAAACTGTATAATGCACCAGGCACTTGGCTAGGTACTGGGAATGCTATGGAGAATGAAACACACATGGTCCTCGTCCTCCGGGACAGAGGAAGATGGTCCCGTGTGCACGTCCTTGGCTGCCAGTTGCATTTGGTTCCCTGCAGGGACTTTGACGGTGCTGACTGCCATCTGATGAGGGAGCCCCTCCACCTTGAGAGATACGCTTGCCTGCAGAAGGCTTTAGGTAAGCTATAGTCTGGTCTCAGCTCCAAGGGGCTGATTATCTTCTTAGGTACAACACAGCACTGGCATATGTAGAGAGTGATACTTTATTACTCAGATTCTTTACACATGAAGAGTGAGAACAACTCTTGAATAATTTTTTTTCATATTAAAAGATGTATCTCATTAGTCTAATCATAATAATTATAATTGGAACCCAATTATAATTGTTGCAACAACAATGCAACTGCAAATCTTCTGCAAATTAGTAGTCTTCATCTGCTTCTACTAAATTATCTTTATCAAGCTTACAAGATATCATACATTTAGCTCATTATCATACCTTATTTTTTGTTGTTCTAGTTTTACCTATCAAAAAAGTCAACTATATTCTCAATGCCTTCAGATTTTGTGGCACATTCTTTTTGGTGGTAAATCAGTATTTTTGAAGATTAGTTACATTTTTAGAAATATCATAAGGCATTCATATTTAAATCTCTGTGGATCATGAAGCAGTGTTCAAAGGTTACTAGGTGGAAATCCATGGATATGAACAGGTATCTTATGTTTCCAGCTTCTGATGCACAATTAGGCCAATGTGTAGTTTAGGTGACAGTGAGGCAGAAACTCATAATTAAACTGATAAAATCAACCCTAAATGTTTGGAATTAAATTTGTACAAAAGTTACCTTAAAAAACAGGGCTTCCCAGGTGGCTCAGTAGTAAAGAATATGCCTGTCAATGCAGGAGCTGCAGGAGACATGGCTTCAGTTCCTGGGTCAGGAAGATCCTCAGGAGAAGGAAATAGCAACCCACTCCAGTATTCTTGCTAGGTTAATCCCATGGACAGAGGAGCCTGGAGGGCTACAGTTCATGGAGTCAGAAACAGTTGGACATGACTGAGCAGGCACACATACCTTAAAAGACAGTATCTAAGGCCCAAATGGAGAAAGCACAACTCTCATCTGAATGATCCAGAAAGACTGTATCAACAGAAGACAGAGAATTAGCAAGGATCAGGGGAAAATGGAAAACAGAGAGCAGAGCTTGGCAGTGCTCATATAGCACCAACCGGAATAGGAAGTTCTGGGCATATCCATCTGTGGGTTAGATATTGGATTTAATGGTGATAATGAAAGATACAGACTCTATTCTCATGAATCCTACATCCTATTAGACCAGATGACAAAGTGACTAGTATAGTTGGCAGAAATATACATGGTGCAATTGGCCACACGAGGCTAGATGCTACCTTTAAAATCATCTAACTCTCCTTTGCTGAGGTTCCAGGCTCATTAGATATTATTCTTATTATAAGGTGGCTTCCGATAATCCTCTTCAATGCTTATTAGCTGACACTAGCTTTCCTATTCACATGGCAATTACAACACATATTTATAAATTAATACACTGGCATTCTAAGTTATCCATATCAGTCACTTAAGACCCTGGTTGGTATCCTCTGAGTTTTCCCCAAAGACCTGAAGCAAGGTGGTGGCCAGAGGAAAGACGGTTACCAGGTAGGACAGGGATAGGTAGGTGGACGCAGCCAAGGCAGGGAGAGATGAGAAGCTGGTGCCATGGACAGGAGAAATCAAACTCTCAGCCTGGAAAATGGTAATCTGTCTCAAGTCCAAGAATGAAGTTTAAAACAGAAACTGGAAGAGTGAGAAGCAAAGTTAATATCTTCAACGTAAAAGAAGTTGGTGGTTTAGTTGCTAAGTCGTGTCCGACTCTTGCAGCTCCATGGACTGTAGCCTGCCACGTTCTTCTGTCCAAGGGATCCTCCAGGCAAGAATACTGGAGTGGGTTGCCATTCCCTTCTCCAAAAAAGAAGTTAAAAATGGAATAAAGTCCAGAAATAGGGGCCAGAAGTGCAGGGCTAACTGAAATCAAATATGTTGTTGGTTTCCTTGGAGAAGGAAATGGCAACCCACTCCAGTATTCTTGCCTGGAAAATCCCATGGACAGAGGAGCCTGATGGGCTACAGTGCATGGGGTGCAGAGTCAGACACAACTAGTGACTGAGTGTGCATGCACACTGATTTTCTTAGCCTGAGAAACAGTGAGAGTAGTGAAATCATCGCTTAAAGTTAAAAAGGTTTGGTGAAATGGGGAGTGGATTTAGGGAGGAGGAAAAATCAGTCCTTTTTGATCCATCTTAAGTGTGAGATATCGTCAAACTATCATGTAGAGGTTGTTGAGATGAGCTAGTCTGGAGTGCACAGGAGTCTCTGAGTCAAAGGTCTGACTTTAGAGTCACTGGTGTATAAATGGTACTTAAAGACATGGAACTAGGTAGAACCAACTTAGGAAGAGAATGGAGGCCCAGAAGGTCCAAAAAGTCCTGGAAATGCTCTAACGTTTTTAGGTCTAACATAGAATGAGCTCCAGAAGTGGGGTTGTTGGTCAAAGGGCATATGCATTCGGTAATATTTTTTTAGATATTGTCAGATTGATCTCCATTGAAAAGTATGAAAGTGTTAGCTGTTCAGTTGTGTCTGATCTTTGCAACCCCATGGACTGTAGCCCACCAGGCTCTTCTGTCCCTGGAATTCTCCAGGCAAGAATACAGGAGGGTGTGGCCATTCCCTTCTCCAGGGTATCTTTCCAATCCAGGGATCAAACCCAGGTCTCCTGCATTGCAGGCAGATTCTTTACTATCTGAGCCACCAGGAAAGTCCCAGCCTCCACTGAGGTAGTACCTGAGTGCTCCCACTTTTCATAGTGTGAAAAACCCCTTTCCCCCATACTCTTATTATTATGTTTTCAAATTTTTATATCTCTGCTAATATGGTAGGTTAAGAATGTCCTTTCAGTATAGTTTTAATTTACTTTACCCTTTGTCAGTGGGTTTGAGCATCTTTTCAAATATTTGACATGCTTGTGTGTGCCTATCTTTGAATTGCCTATTCATAATCTTTGAAGAGAAAGTTTCTCAAGATACGTGAAAACAAAGATACTGGTACAGCCATGGGAAGGACCCTGTGGCAGGAGTATATCATCATGCCAGAGGAAAAGGGCTTTACTGCAGGAGTCACATCCTCGAGAAGGCAGAGGGTTTAGGACCCCGGGAGGGGTTGGTGCTGGGAAGAGGCAGGTCCACTTTTCCCATGGCGACAGGAGTTAAGGCAGAGGGTGTGGGTACAGGTGTCCGTAGGCTCAGGCACTGAGGCTGAGAAGATGAGGGGGCTCTCTCCTGATCTATATTCTCACCGAGAGGTAAGAGTGGAGAAGAGGAGCTGAGCTGTGAGAGGAAAAGGTATGAAACAGTGCCCTTGAGGAATGGGATTTACTAGAGAGGTGGCTGCTCTCCATTCTCCTTTTGAGATCTGGGGTCATCAATTTGAAGTGAGCCTTGGCAATGTGTTTGTGTGATTTTTCCCACAGAGATGTGGGCACAATGTGAGAGAGATACAAAAAATAAAAAGGTTGAAGGAGCATGACTACTGACTTGGGCCATGGAACCTACACTGGATTTGGAGAGATGTGAGAATTCTAAGGTGTAGCGGTGGTAACAGTAAGAAGTGGAGAAGTGATTAGACTAATGGACTCAGTAAAGTCAAGAGACTGCTTGAGCAGGAGTATGTGAACAAGGGAGAGTCCTAGGAAGTTGCACCTCAGAGCAATCAAGAAGCTAGACGGCATCAGCCCTGACCTGAAAGGAGCTGGAGATTTCACACAAGGATGAAGGAGTCATGAGCTAGAAAGACAGTCTAAGATAGCTAGGAAAGAGAAGGCTGCAGGAGAAGCAGGATCCTCTTGAGACAGCCAAGATTTAGTTGAGCAAAATAGCTGAAAGGAATGTTCAGTGGAAAGGCTGAGAATGCTGGAAGCTTTTGGCCCCAAGGAAGAAAAATTCTAGAGAGCATAGTGTAAAGTATGCCATGGAGGGAACAGTGGTAAACAGAGTTAGGGGAGAGAAAGGATCAAAGAATGAGTATGAGGACCCAGGAGAGGTTAGGTGAGTGGAGACACTTACATCTTGGACAAAAAACCATCCAGAACCTGTACACTATACACAAGAAACAACAAAATCATAATACAGTATAAGATAAAAAGAAATGAGAATGTTTCCATAAATGTATACTACACAATGATCCATAGAATAGTAAATTCCTAGCAGATAGTATTGCAACTGGTTCCCTTTGGACTTCAGATTTTAGAATCCCATTGCATACTACGGAAAGGCTAGTTCAGCAGTTTACAACTGGGAATTACCGTGCTCAAATTAAAACTTGGAAGTTTTCTTTGTGATGATAAGCCTCCTTATCACTATAGGAGAAATTTTAAGTTCTAATTAAACTTTTAAATTAACCTAAATGGAAGCCCAACTCATTTAATAGAATCCTAGAATTTCAAATTATATGGAAACTTAGATGTCATCTAGTTCAACCAACCTATCCTAAAGTAAAACACCACCACCAACAACAAAAAACACTTTATATTAACCCTCCCCTCCTCCTAACTCTACAGCTTCTTTAGCCTTCCCTAAGCGTAACTTTTGCCCTGCCTAAAATCTGACAACCTCTGAGGTCTCTTGCCCTTGCAGCCCTCTCAAATAGAAACTCAGCGCCTAAAGGTAGGACAGGGGTGATCCTCCCCCACTGTCAACTCCAAACAGTTTCCTCCCCCTAACCTTCTTCAAAAGCCCCAGTTGAGATGAGTTCTGTGTCCAGTATGGTTCCCACTAGGAACTAGGCAATGTGGAAAGAAGTTTAGCAATAAATGTTTGAAGGCACCAAAGATTTACAAAAAGATGGGATTGTAGGACAAAGAATCTGGAGAAGAAGGAAGCTCAGCACAGAGAGCCTGGCATTTGGAGTTTCCTTTTCCTTTGTAACTGCTGGTTCTGAAAGGTCAGGATCTACCAAGGGAGAGGGGCCCCAGTGAGCACATAAAGATTTTGAAAGAGATTTGGAAGGACTACATTTCAAAAGTAAGGATATTGAAAACAGATCAGCCCTTATAGCAACTAAGACCCAGCTTCAAAATATCTCAATCCTTAGCAGGATCAATGTGAGCCTGAAATTGCTAGTGTCCAGCCTGAAGAAGAAATAAATCCTCTCTGGAGAAAAATAACGTTTCACAGAGACTTAAATTACCCCTGTAAATTTTTTATATGCACAATGTCTGGCTCCTAATAAAAAGAAACTATTAAATACATAAATGAAAAGACTTGACAAAAATCCAAGGGAAAAAACAGATAATAGAAACAACCCACATGAACCAGGAATTAGCAGACATTGTCTTTAGATTTCTGTTAATGCATTTAAGATAAGCTTGAACATTTTGGTAGGGAACTGAGTTTTTTTAATGAATCAAATTAAAATGCTAGATCTGAAAATGCTATAACTCAAATTAAGAATTCAATAAAAGGCTTTCAGAGCAGACTTACATAGATGAAACTGGAAGACAGGTCAGAGGGGAAAAAAATCCAGAAAGAAGCACAGAGAAACAAAGGTGTGGAGGGAAAGAGCCTACCAGATATGAGACATGATGTGGAGGTCTAAACACTTGTAATTAGCATCACAAGAGATAATAGAGAGCTTAGGGCAGAAGAGATGGCCAAGAAATTTCAAAGACCAATGAAAAACATCAAGCTGCTGATTCAAAAGGAGCCATAAATTTCAAGGAAGATACACGTACAGTGTATAACACATAGATATATAGTAGTTAAAAACCAAGAAGTTAATCCTGGAAATATCCAGGATAAAAGAAAGATGACCTTCAAGGAAGCCACAATGAACTGATGGTATCCTGTTATTAAAAAATCAAATCTATTATTAAAAAGTTTACAATGAAGAACCAGACCCGGATGGCTTTACTGATTTTCTGAAACATTTAAAGAAAAAAATAACACCAACATAATATAAACTCCTCAAGAGAGCAGAAAGTAAGATCCCTTTCCAAAACATTTTATGAGGATAATATATGCTCAATATCTAAAACTGACAAGGATATTATAAGAAAGAAAAATTACAGATCAATTTCTTTTATGAATATGGTGAAAATGTTCTAAGACTATTAAAAGGATAGTGTATTACAACCAAGATGGATTTCCCGTCCCCCCTAGGGATGTAAGATTGATTTAACACTTGAAAATCAATCAGTGTAATTTACAGTGTGTGCTTAGTTGATCAGTCATGTCTGACTCTTTGTGACCCCATGGACTGTAGCCCACCAGGCTCCTCTGTCCATGGGATTTTTCAGGCAAGAATACTGGAGTGGGTTACCATTTCCTTCTCCAGGTATCTACCTGACACAGGGATCGAACCTACCTCCCTTGCATTGCAGGCAGATTCTTTACCCACTGAGCCACTGAGGAAGCCCATAATTTATTATACTAAAGAGTAAAAGAGAAAAGTCATTTGATCACCTCAAAAGATACAGAAAAGAATTTGATTAAAAAAATCAACATTTCAAAACCACTGAGAAAACTAGAAATAGGAGAAAACATCCTCAATCAGATAAAGAATACCTACAATAAAACCTAATGCAAACCTTGCCTTTAAAATATTGAAAGTTTTCCCTTTGAAATTGGGAATGAGATGCTTATATCACCACTTCTATTCAACAATGTACTAGAGGCCTTAGACAAAGCAAGAAGCTAAGACAATTCAGCCAAAGCTATGCCAGATTGATAAATGGAATGCTATAAAATAATATTAAAGAAAAATTTTAAACTAATAATGGAGAGATAAACCATATTCATGAAGAGTCAATATTATAAAATTTTCTATTCTCTTCAATTTAATCTCTAGATCCAATTTAGTACCAAAATCCCAGAATGATTTTGTGGAAATTTACAAACTGCTTATGAGTTTAAATGGAAATTAAATGAGTTCAGTGTAGTTAAGAAAAAGAATGACATTAGACAACTTTCTCTACTGGATATTAATATTTAACATAAATCCACAGTAATGAAGTTAGTATGATACTAGCACAGAGATAGACAAGTGAATGGAACAACAACAAAAAAATCCAGAAACGGACTACGCATATTCAGAAACTTAACAGGTAACCAAGATGACAGAGCAGTGTAGAAAGAATGATTTTTTGACAAATGATTTAGTTCCTTTGGATATTCATACAGAAAAAGATGAAAGTTGACTCATACCTAATACCATAAACAAAACCCAATTCCCAGTGGCTCACCAAAATAATCTGAAAATTAAAGTAAAAAAGCATCTAGATTAAAAAGCTGCCCAATAGCCCAATTAACAATGCTAAAAGGCTATTTAAATTTATTAAAGTCAAATAAAATTTAAAATCTATTTCCTGAATCACACCAGCCACATTTCTAGGGCTCAGTAGAAACATGTGGCTACTGACTATTGCACTGGACAGTACAGATGTAAACATTTACATCTCGTTTTGGCTTGTCTCAGGTCAGATTTGGAGAAGGAAATGGCAACCCACTCCAGTATTCTTGCCTGGAGAATCTCATGGACAGAGGAACCTGGCAGGCCATGGTCCACAGGGTCACAGATAGTTGTGGACACGACTGAAGCGACTAAGCACACACGCAAAAAGTTATTGGAAGACCCAACCAGTCCATTCTGAAGGAGATCAACCCTGGGATTTCTTTGGAAGGAATGATGCTAAAGCTGAAACTCCAGTACTTTGGCCACCTCATGCGAAGAGTTGACTCATTGGAAAAGACTCTGATGCTGGGAAGAATTGGGGGCAGGAGGAGAAGGGGACGACAGAGGATGAGATGGCTGGATAGCATCACTGACTCGATGAACGTGAGTCTGAGTGAACTCCAGAAGATGGTGATGGACAGGGAGGCCTGGCGTGCAGCGATTCATGGGGCTGCAAAGAGTCGGACACGACTGAGCGACTGAACTGAACTAAACTGAGACTTGGAGAAGGCAATGGCACCCCACTCCAGTACTCTTGCCTGGAAACTCCCATGGACAGAGGAGCCTGGTAGGCTGCAGTCCATAGGGTCGCTAAGAGTCAGGCATGACTGAGCGACTTCACTTTCGCTCTTCATTTTCATGCATTGGAGAAGGAAATGGCAGCCCACTCCAGCGCTCTCACCTGGAGAATCCCAGCGACGGCAGAGCCTGGTGGGCCCATGGGGTTGCACAAAGTTGGACACGACTGAAGCGACTTAGCAGCAGCAGCAGCAGACGTAGACTATCATCATGACCTTGGGGTGGATAATTTTCTCAAACAGCATACAAAGAGTATAGAGGAGAAGATTCATAAATTAGATTACATTATAAAACTAAAATGGTCTGGTTATCAAAAGATACCAGTAAGGAAATCCAAAGTCAGACTACTATATTTGAGAAGTTATTTGCTATACATATGTCCACCAAGGGAGTCATACCTCAAATATATTACAAACTCCTACAAATCAGTAAGAAAAGGACAGGCAACCCAATGGAAAAAATGGCAATAGGCCTAAATTGATACTTCATAAAAGAATGCTTTAAGCTCATTAATCATCAGGAAAATCAAATTCAAACCACAGTGAAATACCAAAACACATCCACTAGAATGATTAAAATTTAAAAGGACTGACAGTTTCAAATAGCAGTCAGAATACGGAGGAATTGAAATCCCTATGCTGCTGATGGGAGTCTATGCTGATTCAACAGTTTTAGAAAACTGGTATAACCTACTAAAGTTGAACATATTCATACCTCATGATCCAGCAATTTTATCCTTGGTATACACCCAAGAGAAACACATATGTATATGTATCAAAAGACATGATCATGAGGTGGGCACACATATGCCCACCAAGAGTAGAAAGATAAATACTGTAAACTGTAATATAGTCATACAGTGAAATACTCTATTACATAGCAATGCAAAATAATAAACCTCTGGTATGTGCAACAACATCAGTGAATCTTAAAAACATATTTTGCTTAAGTAAACAGAATTTAAAGAATAAAATACATAGTATATGGTTCTATGTATATAAAGTTCAAAAAACAGGCAAAAGTAATGTAAAGTTTGAGAACATGGACAACAGCTTCATTTATGGAGGAGAGAAAGAAAGTGATTGTGAGCAAGTATGAGGTGGGCGCTGGTGAGATTTTAGAATGTATTTCTCGGTTGAATGGTGGCTACACAAGCAGAATCACTATATCATTGTTCATGTCTGTATACATCTGATTTGTGTATGCTTGTGAATGTGTGTTATACTTCAATAAGAAAATATTTTTAGAAAATCAGCTCCTGTGATATACATGCCTTCTACCTCTTCCCCATTGCTGTTAGTATTTTTTTCCTTGTTCTTATATGTTTATTATCTGATATACATTTCATTAAGAAACATATCCTGGGTCATTGAATGAAGGAAAAGTAAACCATTTAAATGTCCAAAGTGCCAGAGTTATTCATGTCAAAAGAATTTTCATAAGAATAGAAAAAAATAGCAAGAAATGAGCCAGAAAAGGAAGTTTCAAGAGGATATAAATGAATTCTGTGAAATTTTGAAGTGTATAAACAAGGGGAATACCAAGTTTACTAGCAAAATAAAGACTACAAAAATAAGGCACATTTCTTGTAATTTTAAATCTATAAACAATTTATATAGAATTATCTCTTGGAGTTTTGTTTGTGCCTTTAAGTACTATGAGGGTGATGGAAAGTGTTTGGGCTTGTTTGTTTCAGGAAGCTTTGGTCTTGTTTGTATATTTGATATTTTTATGGAGAAAAACTTTATGGAAAATTCTAACACAAAAAGATGTAGAGAGCAGAGAGCATCATGAATGGAAACTTTGATAACCATTACCTAGATTCAACAGTTATAAACCCTGTACAATACTGATTCATCTATACCTCCACCTACTCAACACTCCCTGTCCCCTACACCCGGAATATTTTGAAGCTAATTTCAGACCCTCTTTCATGTCTTCCATAAATATTTCAGCTGTCATTGTTTAGTCGCTAAGTCATATCCGACTCTTTTGTGATCCCATGGATTGTAGCCCACCAGGTTCCTATGTCCATGTGACTTCCCAGGCAAGAATCCTAGAGTGAGTTGTCCTTTCCTTCTCCAAGAGATCTTCCCAATCCAGGGATACAACCCACATCCCCTGCATTGTCAGGTAGATTCTTTACCACTGAGCCACTGGGGAAGCCCAAAATATTTCAGCATATATCTCTAAAAATTAATGTGATATTATGACATCTAAAAGAATAACAGCGATTTCTATATACCATCAAACATCCACAACCTTCAAAATTTCTCCACTGTCTCAAATTTTTTATCATCAGAATATTCTGTTCCTGTTTTTCCTATATTTGTTCCCCTTTTTCATTGCCATCATTTCTTGATGTAGCCTAAGTGTTTAGCATTTGATTCACAGTCTTTCCTTCTACTTCAAGTCCTGCCGTCATCCAAGGTGACTTTATATCCATGTGATGATTCATGCAACACTCTGACTTCTCTTTCTTGTCTTCTACTTTAGCTAAGCACTCCAGCAGCCACACTTAGGGATTTATCAACACCAAAAGTCATTCTTTCTCTAAAACCAGTCTCAGACCAAAATATCCTATCTTTTTAGATCTCTTAGACGATCCCCAAGATTTCAGTTTCTTTGATCTCATAGGAACCTCTGGTCCACATTTTCTATGAGCTCACCTCCTCTTTTCTTTATTAAACTTAGACTCTATTCTATGTCACTTCAATCACATGCTTACCCAAATTCTCAGCCTTATCTACTGCCTGTTTTAACATCTGGCAAAATCCCAATTCTGGATGACTCTATTTTGCACTTTCATCCAAGTTGTCAAGCACAGTCTGGGAAGATTATATAACTTGGCATACCTCAAGTGGACCCTCCATGCCCCCTCTTTGTCCTATTTCTCTAGTCTACTTTTCCATCCACATGGAAGGAAGTCAAATCTCCCTTCTTTCTAAAGCTCTGAAATCCCTGTCAGCAGATGAATATGCTTCCAACGTTATAGAAAATGTAAAAACCATAAAATATCCTTTTCTTGCCAAACTAAAAATACATCTGAATCCATAACCATATCTTGTTCTCTACTTTTGTTAAAAGGAAGAACCATCTCTCGTCCCTCCATCGTCCCCACGTTTTCTGGAACTTTGCTCTCTAAATTCTCTCTCGTCTATATTCTGTCTCTCTGTTGGCTCTTTGCTATGGGTTTTTAAAACACTCAAGTCCTTTCTGTCTTAAAAACAAACAAATCAACTACAATGAAAAGTAAACCCCTCTTTCCCTTTCATTTTCCTTTCCAATAATCATCCTATCTTTCTCTGCCAATTAATGAAAGAATTATTAACTCTGTCTACTTCCCCATCTGCCCATTCAGGTATCAACTCATAAGAATCTTTTTACTCATCACAATTACAAATGACCACATTGCTGAAACCAATGGGCGCTGGATTTCAGCCTCTTCTCACCCGGTTTCTCTGAACATGACTAGCTCACAGAGCTGAAAGCCATTCCCCTCCAGGCTCTGGGGCCTCAGAATTTCCTGAGATCCTCCTACACTTCTGGCCACCCTTTCTCATTGCCTTACATAGCTGTCTTCTACTGTTCTCTTAAATGATGATATACTTCAGAATTCTCTCTTAGGCCATTTTTGGTTTTTGATTTTTACATTAGGCTGTGTGACCTCATCTATTCCCATGGCTTCAATTACTATTTATTGCTCACAACTTCCAGATCCACATTTATATTCCTGATGTGTTCTCATAAGATTCAGAGACATGACACTTGGATATCTTGCGTGATCTTTAAACTTTTAGGATCTTGAAAACTGAATTCATCCCATCCCTCCTCTATGACTAGCATCATCCATACCCAGTTTCTCCAACACTGTTAATTTCACTTCCTAAAATAAAACTTCCTTTTTATCTCTAGAATCATTTTTTATCTCCCATACCTCAACTGCCCCGCCCTCCCCAATCCAGGCCATCCTCTTGTGTTCTTTTCCTAACTGGTCTCCTACCTTCAGTCTTGCTCCATTCCAATCTTCTCCACACTATAGCCAGAGTAAGCTGCAACTCTTTGCTTAAAGATTTGTCTTGCCATTAAATACTGTAGGATTCATGCCTATCAATTACTAAAGCATCCTGCTATATAGCATAATTCAAGAAATACTATGAAAGATAAAGACATTTGCATCATTGACTTCACCAAATATGAAAATAATGTAGAAAAAGCCCTGAAGACTTCACAGAGATGCCAGGTCCAGTTTTGCTCTTCATCGTACCCCAGAGTTTAGCACAAATCGGGCCTACATTTGTTGAATCTATAAATGAGAATAAAAACAAAATAGAGATATTAACTTGCCCCGCAAAATGACATACAAAATGCTGTGTAGATGAAATGTGCAAAGAATAAAGCAGTACTATTTCTCACACTGAAGGGAATGAAATTGCCAGTTCCTAGCTGCCAACTCTACCCTCCCACTGTTCGCCTAACCTCTTCCCTGCTTTATTTTTTCCATAGCAATTTTCATTTTCTATCAGACTATGTAGTTTACTATTTATTTTGTTTATTGGTGTCTCCCCTACTAGATGTAAGCTCAGAAGAGCAGTATTTTTTTTTTAACTTTTAATTTTGTATTGGGGAATAGCCAATTAACAATGTTGTGATAGTTTCAGGTAAACAGAAAAGGGATACATATACATACACATATATATGTATCCATTCTCCCCTAAACTCCTCTCCCAGCCAGGCTGCCATATAACACTGAGCGGAGTTCCATGAAGAGCAGTGATGTATATTTGCTCTGTTACTGAACACATAACAAGTGATATTATTAAATTATGTTTACTGTAACTGGGCCTGTGTTAGATATGTTAAATATTTTATCTTATTAATCTCTAACACTATAGTTAAAGCCCTTTATCTCCATTTTAGAGTTTAAAATTAGGAATCTTCTAAAAGTTACATTACTCTTTAAAATGAGAAGAATACTATATGAGGAAAACAAAAAGAAAGACAAACAGAAGCACAAATAAGATGTAGGAAAAAAGTGAACCATATCAGTCATCACAATAAAAGTAAACAGATTAAACTTGCTGGTTTAAAGAAAAAAATCATAGACTGGATTTTTAAAGTACAGCAATATGAGAAAAATATATAAATAGCACTTAAACATAAGGACTCTATACTTCTGGTGCCAGCCAAGATGGAGTAAGCCCACTACAGCCAATCTCTCCATTTGACTAAAGCCAAAAAAACAAAAATTTTAAAAGCAACTACTCTAGGACTCTGAAAAGTTAACAGTAGTAGCAGGTTGGAGAGAGAAGCCAAAACTTGAAGAACTTCTAGGGGAGTAAGCTCCCTGGCTTTTCCTCTCCTATCCCCTGGCTTTGACCCAGGGGTGGCCCAGTGTGGTGGTGTGCAGAGAGTGCAGGCCACAGAAACACCAGCCGGGCAGCTAAGAAAAGGGCCCCTGTGAGCTGAAGAGGGTGGGGAAACTCTATGTGACTTTTTTCCTTACCCTCTTTCTTCTCTCACAGTCCTGCCACAAGGATGGATGGCCCAGTCATGGACCTGCAGTGTCCACAGTCATGGACAGCCTAAAACCTTGAAACAAACAAACAAAACAACAAAAAAAAACCCCACCCATGTTTCTGGCCAGAGGGACTGGGAAAAGGAGACACTGTGGTCTGAAGATACGGGGGACTATCTGGATTATTTTTTCCCCCTTCTCTCTTTTCTTCTGCTGTTTTGTCTGAAAGGTAGTCCTAGTAATATGAAACTACATGCAGAGCAAGAAGTTAAAATTCCAAGAGAAACCCTCTCTTTCGAGCCAGAAGACCAGGAAAAGAAGTCTTTGAGGTCTAGAGCATGTGGGAGAAACTGTAGAGAGCTGGAGAAAGGGGCCCCTCATTCTGTACACAACCCACTCCAGTACCCTTGCCTGGAAAATCCCATGGGTGGAGGAGCCTGGTGGGCTGCAGTCCATGGGGTCACGAAGAGTCGGACACGACTGAGCAACTTCACTTTCACTTTTCACTTTCACGCATTCGAGAAGGAAATGGCAACCCACTCCAGTGTTCTTGCCTGGAGAATCCCAGGGATGGGGGAGCCTGGTGGGCTACCATCTATGGGGTCGCACAGAGTTGGACATGACTGAAGCGACTTAGCAGCAGCAGCATTCTGTACACAAATAGAAACCCCAGGCTCACTGAGTGCATATCCAGGACAGATCTAAACCAGCCTAGGAAAAACTGTGAGGCAGAGGAATAGCTGAAACAATTTTGTCAAAAAACAGCAAGGCTGAGTAATATGAAACTACATGCAGAGCAAGAAGTTAAAATTCCAAGAGAAACCCTCTCTTTCTAGCCAGAAGACCAGGAAAAGAAGTCTTTAATATAAAGCTTCAAGACTTAATATAAAGCTATAATAAGCACAATAGTGTGGTATTAGTGAAAGAAGAGAAAATAGATAAATGTAACAAAAAAGAGAGTCTAAAAATAGATCCACTCATATATGGCCAATTTAATTTTTGAAAAAAGGTATGAGGCAACTCCGTCAAGAAAGATTAGTCTTTTCAACCAACTATGCTGGACCAAATGGACATCCACATGTAAAATATAAAATCATCCTGAACTCATACCTCACACCTTACACCTTACATAAAACTCAAAATGGATCATAGACATAAGTATAAAATATCTATAAAAAATCTTGGCTTTGGCAGAGTCATTTGATAATACTAAAAGTATAGTATATTAACAATGTGTTTTGATAAATTGGATTTTGTATAATTTTAAAACTTTTGCTCTGTGAAAAATACTGTTAAAAGAATAAAAAGAGAAACCATACACTGGGAGTATATATTGTATATCACATATCCAGTAAAGGACTTGTATCTAGAATATATAAAGAACCCTCAAAGCCCAACAAAACGAATATAAAGCATCTAACCAAAAAAAAAAAAGGATGGGGGCAAAATATCTGAAAAGACATTTAACCAAAGAAAATATAGTAGGTCCAAAGGAGCACATTAAAAGATATGAACATAGTTGGTCATTAAGTAAATGAAAAATAAAAACCACACTGGGATACAACGATACACTAATATGTATAGCCAAAATAAATTAAAAAACTGACAACGTAAAAAAAAAAAGGATGGGGGCAAAATATCTGAAAAGACATTTAACCAAAGAAAATATAGTAGGTCCAAAGGAGCACATTAAAAGATATGAACATAGTTGGTCATTAAGTAAATGAAAAATAAAACCCACACTGGGATACAACGATACACTAATATGATAGCCAAAATAAATTTAAAAACTGAAAACGCCAAGTTCTTGTGAAGATGTGGAACAACTGGAACTCTCAGAAACTGCTGAAATGCAAAGTGGCTCCAACATTTTTGAAAAACAGTCTGGTGTTTTTCTCAGTATTTGCCCAAGAGAAATAAAACTTATATATCAACCCAAAAAAACATGTCAATGAATTTTATACTATTTCCATGCTAAAGAATTTTATAACAGGGTATTATTTCTAACCAACAAAAACTGGAAACAACTCAAAGATTCTTCAAGTAGAAAAGAAATAAAGAAAATGTTGTGCATTTATATAATGGAATGCTACTCAGCAATAAAAAGTAAACTATTGATATATAGCAACATGGATGAATTCAAATGCATTGTGGTAAGTGAAGGAAGCCACACTCAACACTCCAAATACTGTATATAGTAAAATCCATGTACAATATCTAGAAAAGGAAAACACAGGCGCCAAAAACAAGGGCTGGGGCAGGATAAAGGATTGAGTACAAGTGGCTGCACCGGGGAATCTGGGGCAGTGGTAAAGGAGCTGCTGTGCATCTTGATTGTAGTGAGCTATACATCTCCATATATTTCTCAAATTCCACAGAACTGTACAGAAAAAAAGTGAATTTTACTGTACATAATTTTTTAAATGTTCAATTCAGTTCATCCGCTCAGTTGTGTCCAACTCTGTGACATCATAGACTGCAGCACACCAGGCTTTCCTGTCCATCGCCAACTCCGGGAAATTGTTCAAACTCATGTCTATTGTGTTGGTGATGCCATCCAACCATCTCATCCCCTATCATCCCATTCTCCTCCTGCCTTCAATCTTTCCCAGCATCAGAGTCTTTTCAAATCAGTCAGCTCTTCACATCAGGTGGCCAAAGTACTGGAGTTTCAGCCTCAACATCAGTCCTTCCAATGAATATATTCAGGACTGATTTCCTTTAGGACAGGCTGGTTTGATCTCCTTGAAGTCCAAGAGACTCTCAAGAGCCTTCTCCAACACCACAGTTCAAAACCATCAATTCTTCAGTACTCAGCTTTCTATATAGTTCAATTCTCATAACCATACATAATTACTGGAAAAACCATAGCTTTAACTAGACGGACCTTAGTTGGCAAAGTAATGTCTCTGCTTTTTAATATGCTGTCTAGGTTTGTCATAAGTTTCCTTCCAAGGAGCAATATTCTTTTAATTTCATGGCTGCAGTCACCATCTGCAGTGATTTTGGAACCCCCCAAAATAAAGTCTGTCACTGTTTCTATTGTTTCCCCATGTTTCCATTGTTGCCATGATATGATGGGACCAGATGCCATGATCTTCATTTTCTGAATGTTGAGCTTTAAGCCAACTTTTTCACTCTTCACTTTCACTTTCATCAAGAGGCTTTTTAGCTCCTCTTCACTTTCTGCCATAAGGGTGGTGTCATCTGCATATCTGAGGTTATTGATATTTCTCC
>SJYC01140696.1:0-38759 GCA_006408675.1 Madoqua kirkii
CTTCTCTTCTTTTCTCAGCTATTTGTAAGGACTCCTCACACAACCATTTTGCCTTTTTACATTTCCTTTTCTTGGGGATGGTCTTGATCCCTGCCTCCTGTACAATGTCACGAACCTCTGTCCATAGTTCAGGCACTCTATCAGGCACTCAGTCTGATAGACTGTCACTTCCACTGTTTAATTGTAAGGGATTTGATTTAGGTCAAACCTGGTCTCATCATTTTCCCTATTTTCTTCAATTTAAGTCTGAATTTGGCAATAAGGAGTTCATGATCTGAGCCACAGTCAGCTCCCGGTCTTATTTTTGCTGACTGTATAGAGCTTCAATCTTTGGCTGCAAAGAATATAATCAATCTGATTCTGGTATTAACCATCTGGTGATGTCCATGTGTAGAGTCCTCTCTTGTGTTGTTGGAAGAGGGTGTTTGCTATGACCAGTGCGTTCTCTTGGAAAAACCCTATTGGCCTTTGACCTCTTTCATTTTGTACTCCAAGGCCAAATTTGCCTGTTTCTCCAGGTATCTCTGACTTCCTAAGTTTGCATTGCAATCCCATATAATGAAAAGGACACCTTTTTTGGGTGTTTGTTCTAGAAGGTCTTGTAGGTCTTCATAGAACTGTTCAACTTCAGCTTCTTCAGCATTACTGGTCAGGGCATAGACTTGGATTACTGTGATATTGAGTGATTTGCCTTGGAAACAGAGATCATTCTGTCTTTTTTCAGACTGCATTCAAGTACTGCATTTTGGACTCTTTAGTTGACTATGATGGCTATTTCATTTCTTCTAAGGATTCTTGTCCACAGTAGTAGATACAACGGTCATCTGAGTTACATTCATCTGTTCCAGTCCATTTTAGTTTACTGGTTCAAATAATGTCTACATTCACTCTTGCCATCTCCTGTTTGACCACTTCCAATTTGCCTTGATTCATGGACCTAACATTCCAGGTTTCTATGCAATATTGCTCTTTACAGCATTGGACTTTACTTCCATCACCGGTCACATCACAACTAGGTATTGATTTTGCTTTGGTTCCATCTCTTCATTCTTTCTGGAGTTATTTCTCCACTGATCTCCAGTAGCATATTGGGCACCTACTGACCTGGGGAGTTCATCTTTCAGTGTCCTTTCTTTTTACCTTTTCATGCCATTCATGGGGTTCTCAAAGCAAGAATACTGAAGTGATTTGCCATTCCCTTCTCCAGTGGAGCACATTTTGTCAGAAGTTTCCACTGTGACCCATCTGTCTTGGGTGGCCCTACATGGCATGGCTCATAGTTTCACTGAGTTAGACAAGGCTGTGGTCCATGTGATCAGTTTGGTTAGTTTTCTGTGATTTTGGTTTTCATTCTGTCTGCCCTCTGAGGGATAAGGATAAGAGGCTTATGGAAGCTTTCTGATGGGAGAGTCTGACTGAGGATTAAACTGGATCTTGTTCTGATGGGTGGGGCCAAGCTCAGTAAATGAAGAAGTGACGTGAAGTGAAGTGAAGTCACTCAGTCGTGTCCGACTCTTTGCGACCCCATGGACTGTAGCCCACCGGGCTCCTCCATCTGTGGAATTTTCCAGGCAAGAGTACTGGAATGGGTTGCCATTTCCTTCTCCAGGGGATCTTCCTTCTCTAGGGATAAAACCCAGGTCTTCCACATTGTAGGCATATGCTTTTCTGAGCCACCAGTAAACATTTAATCCAATTTTCTGTTGATTGGTGGGGCTGTGTTTCCTCCCTGTTTGACTTGAAGCCCAACTATGGTGGAAGTAACACATTTTTAAATGTATTTATATTTTAATTGGAGGATAATATATTTACAATATTATTGATTTCTGCCATATAGCAACATGAATCAGCCATAGGTATATGTATGTCCTCTCCTTCTTAAACCTCCCACCCACCCCATCCCACCCCTCTAGGTTGTCACAGAGTACCAGATTTGAGCTCCTTACATCATACAGCAAGTTTCCATATGTACATGATTTTTTAAATGTTCTATATATCAAGAACAACAGAGAAAGATGAATAAAGGGCAGAGAAAAGTTTATCAGATAAATACTACCCAAAAGAAAGTTGGTGTTGCTATATTACACTAGGCAAAGTAATTTTTATGTAACTTGACTCAAGGCATATAACTTGTAAAAGGGGCAGATTCAACCTTTAAGTTGTTTCTTTCTTGATATACATTCTATGTTATTTTCAATGTAACTTAATAACTTACATTCTACTTATCAAGAGGTAGGAAATTTATTAATTAAAACAGAAAAATCAGAGACAGTCTTGCACAAATTCTTCCATGTAGGTTTCATTGCTTGAGAAAAGTCAGTAAATATTCAGGAAAAAATGTTTATTTAATATCAGTGAAACTATTTTTGTTTCACTTGGAGCTTTCTTACTTTTTTTTCTTTCATAATAATAGAAATCATCTATTAATTCCACCTAAAACTTGAAAATTTCTACCAGACTTCTCTATAAGAAGAAATAAATATTAACATTTAGAACTGAAGAATCTCTGCAGCTAAAATGAATGATTAGAGGAACCTGCCTGCTTTGAACTGAAACATGAGCAAGAACAACTAGGGGAAAACTAATTACATAACATAGTGTGAGTAGAATGTGCCCATGTACCTGAAAACCTTTAGGGTATATCATGGTTCCTTATAGGATGTTAAAAATCAGTGATATATGAACCATTAAGTAATACTCCCACTGATGGAATTAGGGTGTTTGGTCTTCAGAAAGTCAATGTGAAAAGTCAAAACCACAGCAATTAAAGTTTCAAGCAGGTCCCCAAATCCCAAGAAACTATTCTAGTACTGTTTCCCCCTGGGGATTTTTTCAATTAAAATACAATAGCTGCCTGTCCTTAGAATGTTGAAAACTACAGAAAACGTAGAAAAAAATGCACCTTTATCCTAGCTTCTATATTGGTTATTAAATGCAAATCTGGTTTCTTTTTGTTCACTTATATTGATCTGATATTACTTAAAATGTCTACAAATTGCAGCTAGAATTGGGCAGGTGAATTAAATTAAAATTCCAAGGGAAATACACTTCATTACCAGCTGAATCCCCTTAATCAACCTTCCTCAGGCCCAGTTTCTCCCTGTCTCCCAATTTTCCTCACACTTTCACTCCAAAATATGTGAGGGTTTCTCCTTCTCATGGACAAGGCATGTAATACTGTGCAGTAACCAGGACCTAGAGAGAACATTCATGCAACAGGAAATGAATTTTACTTCCTGTTAAACATCAGCCCTTCACAAGAGTGCTCAGGGCACTTGATTTAGCTGAGGTCAGTCCCCTGAACTCCTAAATGTGAATCTGGTGTGTGTGCATGTGCTCAGCTGCTCAGTGATGCCTGACTGTTTGCAACTCCATGGACGATAGCCTGCCAGGCTTCTTTGTCCATGGAATTTTCCAGGCAGGAGTACTGGGGCAGGTTGCCATTTCCTTCTCCAGGGGATCTTCCTGACTTAGGGATCAAACCCGTGTCTCTTGTGTCTCCTGCACTGGCAGGTGGATTCTTTACCACTAAACCACCTGAGAAGCCCCAAAAACTTAGTATGGGCACACAAATCATACAAAATTTTCTCACTAGATAGATAAACATAAGGGGCACCCAAGATTTCCAAAGTATCACCTGGAAAGTCACTGCTGTCCTTCGACAGACTGATTTGGAAAACCTCTGATTCTGGCTAAAGAGTCTGGCCAGGCATGAATGAGAGAAAGGAAAAAGCAGACTGCATGCAAGCAAGGGAGAGTGGTGTCCTGGATGTTTGCCCTGAACCATTTTGGTGTGTATACAGATTGGTGAGCTTTACCTAAAATACAGATAGGTTGAGCTAGCCAGGGAGATTGGCAGCTATAGAAACTTAAGATCCTTAGTTTCCAAAGTTAACTGGCTACATTTTCTGATTATAAAGGATCTCCATAAAATACCCAGAGGGCCAAAAGTCTGTCTCCTAGGAAGTGCCAAGATAGAGAGCTCAATTCAAATATCCTGATCACCTTCTTTTTGGACCATATGGTGAGTTACAGGATGAACTGTCATATCCAAGGCTGAGGGCTCTAAGAACTATTTTTATTCAGCCGCTTCACAAAATAACTTTAGCAGATGCAAAGGTAAGCTTGGCCACACTGATCTCAGTTAAGACCAAAAGGATCTTTTTCTGAGCAACCTGCTGGAAACAATATGGACTTATATATTCCTGATTCAACTCTCTCAAAAGATAGACTTGACATGTCTAAAATTCCCCTTGTCAGGGAACAAAGCACTGTTAGTTATATAGCTTTAACTTGACAGTCTTTTGAATTATATCTTGGAAATATGTCCTCCAGCTCAGACGTTTTCAAACATTTTAAAGCAGCAGAACACTTTTTTGCAAATAAAACCTTACAAGAAATCGAGAAGAAAAAAAAAAGAAGAAAGTGGAGGTGCTTTGACTGAAGTAATGTGCAGAGCTCCAAAGACCTATCTACCTTATTTGGATTCTCCCAAATACATCCCCTCATCCCCCTCACACCCTCATATACATCCTAACACACACAGAATAGCCTCAAGATACCGCAGTTCACACGTGGGGCTTCCCTGAACACTGTGTGAAAACCCAAATTAGCTGACACCATACTTTTAGGAGATTGGAGTATACACAATGATAATTATTTGATTAAAGCTTCATCAGTAGAAGAAAGAGCTGTTTTGAGAAGACTGTCTCCATATGGCCCACACCTCCAGGGGTGAACATTTTGATCAATGGGGAAAACAACACCAAACTTGTGTCACAGTAATAACTTAAATTTCCTAAATCAAAGTCCAAGGGGAAACATCATTCACGTATTCAAGAGACCAGCGCTATTGATCACTTAGCCTTTTCTGGTGGTGACCTTGATGTCAAACATGCCTGAGAAGAAATTCAAGTAAAATATGGAAAATAATTGCAATTTGCTAATCATTTCTACATAGGAGATAGATTTTACAGGACTCTTACACATATATTCTCCTTTAACAGCTGTTTGCAATGACCACCTTCAAGTCACAGTGGAAGAGGAAGGCTTTAGAAACCTTCAAACAGGTTATATAAGCAACCTTCTGAGGTCTAAAACATTGATGGTCTGGCTGTCCTTATGTGGAGTTCCCCACTGGCTGTATATTAACAAGTCTAAGTTTGAAAAACTTGCCTGCACTGCCATGTGAGTGTATAAGGGACAGGCCACTGCATTCTTGGCTGTTAAAGTCTACTTGATAAGGTTAGAGGGGTGGAGTGGGGGTGGGACGGGGCAAAAGTCTGGCAGAAAGGAACTTCCTGATTAGAGGAAGCTACTTAGACATGTATTCAATTTAACCTCTTTAACCAGCAAGTGGTCTACCTCACAGCATCCATGTACATTACCATTTTCTCTTCAGTATATAATACAAGCTTTTCTAGTCAAGTACAATGCCCTGTACTACCTCTGGCTCTATCACAATTGCTGGTACAATGCTGAGGATATTGTAGTGATTTAAAGAACCAGACTTTACTGCATAAACAGTGCAAAATTCCTGGAGATATTTTGCCTATAAACTGAAGAACATTTCTTTTACTTTTAAATTTTAGTTAGGCTTGTTGGCTATTCACTATAATTGAACAAATCATATCTGAATTATGTTTCCTTACCCTTTGATGCTACTAGAAAATAAGCCTTAATAGCCACTTCACTTTCTTATATGTAACAAATTTTAAAAACATTTATTCCCAGCATTACTGTAAAAAATTCTTTAAAAACTCAACTCTGGATGTATCGTAAGACATGCTTAGACATTTCTGTATCTCAGGGGGAAGCTGCAGGTTTAGCCACAAGCACAATAACAACTACAGCTTGTAGCATGCAATGCTCGTGGCGTGGCTTCGGGAGATGCTCGTGGCATGGCTTGGGAGAAGCCTTGGGACAGCCCTCCCGTGCTCTGCTAACCCATCATGTAAAAACACAGCACGCTGAAATAGCCATCTAAAGCTGAAGGTCTCTCCTGAGGAAGGCAATTCACCACCAGGATTTTTTGAATGCTATTTGAATGACAACTACAAAACTAGTTACCTAAGCGAGCATGAACCCTAAGTACTCTCTACCAGCTTCCTCTTCAATAAACAATCAATTTGAGCCCGTGAGTGTACTATGGCAGGAAAGTTGAAGCTCAACAATCATTCTATTGACCACTGCAGTGCTGTATTTTATCCAAAACCCAAATTATGCCCACTGCTTTTCCTTTTCACAGTATTTATGGATTAACGATAATAAGAGTGTGCCAGGGTCCAGCCCCGGTGGATCCAGGGTAATTCGAAGCGGGGATGGCATGGCGAGGAAAAACTTATTTATTTAGAAATATAAAGAGAGATTAGGAAGAAATAGTGTAGTAGGAAAATTTAGTGGAGAAAAGATGCTAAATAACTTGGTTTATGTGGAAAACCAATAAAGTTCCAAAACAAGGAACTTACACCATCTACATTAGCCCACCGGCATCCTCTTGAATAGTGGAGGTGCCCTGCCTTGGGCTCCCTCTCACATGGATCTTAAAAGCCAGGGCAAGTAAGTAGACATGGTGAGCCTCCACGCCCCAGATGGGAATTCAGCCAGAAAATAGAGTAAGAAAAGACACAGGGGAAACCAGTCCAGTGACTGGCCCCTCCTCAATTGTCTGGAAAGGCCTTATATACTTTTGATTTTACATAGAGATCAACGGATAATACAAAATTATGCAGCATCAGCAGCCCTGACTCTTACTGAGACCAGACTTTCTCTCTGCATACCTAGTTGTATATATAAGTCTTAGGTGATTTACATCATCTTCTGGCTCGAAGGCCAATTAACATTTTATGGCCCTTTTCTGATAAGGGTTTGTCAACCAGAAGACTTATTTGCCTTAACAATGTTGTTCTTCCCAAAGTCTGGTGCCACTCTCAGAAAGCACTAAATAAAGTTACATCTTACATAGCAAGGACACAACAATTTATAACAATGAAAGAAGTACAGTGATTTATAACAAAGAGAAAAGTAACTCAAAAGTCTAGTGTTGCTAACATCAAAACTACTATATTCCTTTTCCTATATCCCAATTACATTGATTAATATCCTCCAGGCGCCTAAAAGATAAAGAATATGGAGGTCTGGCAGCAGTCATTGACTCAACAGTGAAATCTGTCACCAATACAATTTTTAGCTTTTTAGAAAAGGCTCTGTATCTCTAAGATTCTAAGCTTTGTGCCTCTCGCGGTTGGGGGCCGAAAACAATTCACATGCTGCAAAAGTCTGGGCAGACCGGTTAGGTAAGGTAGAAAGCTATCAAAGGGGTTTAAACCGAGACTTTCTTTTTATATGCAGGAAACTCTTAACTGAAGCCCTGAGTTAACTTTTCCCAGAGAATGTCAGGAGAGTGGAAAGCACAGTACAATAAAGCAGGCAGACTCCGGTTTGGTGGGGTAGATGTTCAGGAAAACCCAGGGGGAACCCCTGAAGCCAGATCACGCCTTTGCGTTTTGTTGGGCTTCCTTCCTCATGACCTTTGCCATGGGTGGATTCCTCATGATGGCTCACGGCAAGAGTGCATATTCTTAGCACCTACTATGTGTCAAACATCATGCTAGGCACATCACAGGCATTAACTCACATAATTTGCATAACAACCTAATGGGGTCCTCCTTATAGAAGCCCCCATATAGAAATAATTTCCCATTTTGTGAAAGAGAAAGGTGAAATGTCAAATAATTTGCCTCTGGTCAAATGATTCTGTCTTCAGAACCCAAATGATTCTGTCCTCAGAACCAAACTTCCACCCTGTTGAAAAAACTATTTTTAGGTCTAGCTATATAATATTGTATCCATCAAGATTAGTTGCAAAAAAACAGAGCCTCCTTTGTCAGACTGAAGCCCTCATTAGGAGACATGAATCAACAAATTCTAGTTGACTTTCTAGACACAATTCCCAAAGCCATCCTGGAGAACTAGAGACCAAATGATACAATGCTTCTTTTCAGATCAGGAATCTGCCATTTTAGAATCATACCTCCAACTCCCATGATTAGAACTTACTTCTACTCCACCTCCTCCATGGTGATGCCACACCAGCTGCATTTCACACCAGCAGACCAGTTGCCACATCCAATGCCTCCTGACACATTCAAAGCTAGTGATTGGACACTATAGTCACACAGACAACCCTCAAGACCCACAGTGCTTCCAACACAGTACAGCCTCCAACACTTCTACCTCCCAAATCCCTGTACAAATGCAACCAATATGATGAACCTAATCAAATTCAGACCTCTCTCCAAGAGGGAGATGGAAAATTATGTTTTAATTCTCCAATGTCTGCAGTACATGAAGGGAACAAGAGAAGGAGGGTGGAATGGATGTTGAGTTATAATCCTACAAACTCAACATTCAGAAAATTAAGATCATGGGATCCAGTGCCATCAGTTCACGGCAAATAGATGGGAAGACATGGAAACAGTGAGAGATTTTATTTTGGGGGACTCCAAAATCACTGCAGATGGTAACTGCAGCCATGATAATAAAAGCCACTTTTCCTTGGAAGAAAAGCTATGACCAACCTAGACAGCATATTAAAAAGCAGAGATGTTATTTTGCCAACAAAGGTCCATCTGGTCAAAGCTACAGTTTTTCCAGTAGTTGAGAGTTGGACTCTAAAGAAAGCTGAGTGTCAAAAAATTGATACTTTTGAACTGCTGGTGTTGGAGAAGACTCTTGAGAGTCCCTTGGACTGCAAGGAGATCAAACCAGTCCATCCTAAAGGAAATCAGTCCTGAATATTCATTGGAAGGACTGATGCTGAAGCTGAAACTCCAATAATTTGGCCATCTGATGCAAAGAACTGACTCATTGGAAAAGACCCTGATTCTGGGAAAGACTGAAGGCAGTAGGAGAAGGGGACGACAGAGGATGAGATGGTTGGATGGTACCACTGACTTGATGGACATAAGTTTGAGCAAGCTCCGGGAATGGGTGTGGACAGGGAAGCCTGGCATACTGCAGTCCATGGGGTTGCAAAAAGTCAGACATGACTGAGCGACTGAACTAAAGTCACTACAAATCCTAAAGATTGTTCTTTAACATGGTTGCAAAATTTTGTGTGTCTAGGGAAAGGTCCCAGATTTTTCATCAGATTCTCAAAGAGGTCCATGATACACAAATGGATTAAATCTATACAATAACATCTTCAGACTAAGATAAACTTTACAAGAGGGTTAAAGCATAGTGGCTAATGATAGAGCTCTCAAAGTCATGAGTTCATGAAAGTGAGTTCAATTTCTGGTCCTGTCACTTAACAGATGTTTAACCTTTAGCATCTTATCTGATGTCCTTGTCCCTTGATTTCCCCTTCTGTAAAATGTGTAAAATAAAATCAACCGAATATGGGTGTTCAGAAGACTAAGTGAAATAATAAATGTATTTAAAGAGTACCTGGCACTTGGGTAATGTTCCCTAAGTGTTACCTATTGTACTGAAAAATATGTGGACAAGATAAATTCTCAGCTTAAAAGGTTATATAGTAGAATTGCAATCATGTCCCCACACTTCTAAATTCATTTTCAATTTCATAGAGCTTTTAGAAGTGAGTACTTGATTTCCTGTGACAGCAAAGAGAAAGACAACCACCCATTTATATGGTGATGACCTGGTTCTACTTAAAGAATACATTGATCTCACAACCAATTACTGCCAGAAGGAACAGCTCAAGCACGACTGTGCCAAAACCAAATGTGTCAGTTTTAGGAGATGTTCTTCAGGACTTAAATGGATAGTATTCTGAAAGCATTCAAAATGCTAACCCTTTTATTGTTTATTGTCTGGAGGGAGGTGTATTAATAGTTACTTCATCCTGGCAGGCCTGCTCCGATACCATTTTATTCAATCAAATATTCCACTTGTGTCATGTTATTTGGGTGCGGTGGATGACTGATAATTCCAGCTCACAAAAATCTTGCCATCCAAGAGCCTATCTTCCAGGCTTATAGGAAGGACTTAGTGCTTCCATGGATTCTGCTCCATCATTGGTGCTAATGATGGAGCTTTACAAAGCAAAGCCTGAGCCCTGCTGGCGGTACTCCTCAGGCACAGCAGAAACATGGCTCGGGCAGACCCTTTAATCCTGACTATACTTCCTCGATGTCTAAAATGTATGTGCCCAATCAACTGCAAGAAAAATCTACATTTCATTCATCTGTAACCTTGGTATTGATTGACAGATACATGGCTCCAATATGTAGCCTGATGGACATCAGATTGTAACACGTTAAAAAGAACAATTATGTCCAAAGTCAGCCAGCACTCAGGGAAAGGGTTCTCTAATATCCTGCTGGTAACAGGAGTTAGTATAGTTCTTATGAGACTGACTTGGGAATTATCTAACAAAATCTTTAAAAGTGAATGCTTATTGACTCACCAATTCCACTTCTAAGAATTTATTCCAAGGAAATGATCTTACAACCACATAAATTGTATGGATAAGAATGTTAATTTAGAACCTGTTTATAATACAAACAAGGGCTTCCCTGGTGGCTCAGAGGTTAAAGCATCTGCCTCCAATGTGGGAGACCCAGGTTCTATCCCTGGGTTGGGAAGATCCCCTGGAGAAGGAAATGGTAACCCACTTCAGTATTCTTGCCTAGAGAATCCCATGGACAGAGGAGCCTGGCGGGCTACAGTCCACGGGGTTGCAAAGAGTCAGACATGACTGAGTGACTTCACTTCACTTCTATAATACAAACAATTGCAAAAAGAACACAAAGTTGATAACATTAAAACAATTATGGTATAGCCTTGTAATGAAATTCTATGCAGTTATTAGGAGGAAAATTTAGATGTATTTAAATATTGGTATGAAAAGATACTGTGACATAAATTTAAAAAACCAGGTGTGATTTCATATAATTTGTGTATATTTATATATTATATATCAGAGAAGGCAATGGCACCCCACTCCAGTACTCTTGCCTGGAAAATCAAATGGGTGGCAGAGCCTGGTAGGCTGCAGTCCATGGGGTCACTAAGAGTCAGACACAGCTGAGCGACTTCACTTTCACTTTTCACTTTCATGCATTGGAGAAGGAAATGGCAACCCCCTCCAGTACTCTTGCCTGGAGAATCCCAGGGATGGGGGAGCCTGGATGGCTTCCATTTATGGGATCGCACAGAGTTAGACATGACTGAAGTGACTTAGCAGCAGCAGCAGCATATATTATATTTACATGTGTGAATATACATTATATATAATTATATGAAAAAATAAACAATCTGAACTGAATACACTGGAAGGTTAACAGTGGTAATTTATAATGTTTGAGATTGAGCAATTTTTATTTTTTTCTTATGCTATTCCATATTTTATTTAAAATGATCAGCATATAAAACTTTTTTAAACAGAAAAAATAAATTATTAGAAAACCTTACACTCATATGATAGTACTTTTACTTGAAGATAGTCCAAGATATATACTGAGATTCATACATACAGAATCTCTAAACTCTTTCATTGTATCTTTACCAATATTGGAACAAGCAAACCTAAATGCCTTTAGAAGACAGGTGGGCAAAGTAAGTGAAACAGGATATCAGGAAAGGGAAAAGAAAGTGATCATGTTTAACTATAGCGCACATACCTAGTCCAAACGCTTTCAAATTCATAAAGCTTTCCAAGCACTCAAAATGCATCTACTGGTTGAATCTGAACAGCAAACCACTAATAAGGACCTTTGCAGTATAAATCTACACGCATGAAGAACATTACTGTAACTCCCCCCCACAATTCAACAGTACTCCCTCCCCACCTCTTAAAGGTGGCTTAAGCAGTATCTATAAAGGAGATAGTTTTTTTCATATTTATAAAATTATCTTCCTAAAATTTAATATAAGAAAAAAGCTTGTTTTTCTTGGTAAATGTTCATTTCATAACAGAATGAAAGCAACATATTTAATTGGTGTTCTCTATTTTTGTTATTTGTTGTTCTAGAAAGCTCCCATATGTCCCTTAGCCTAGGTTTTCTGTAAAATTGTCTTTCCCTCTCTACCACTTAGTTCTTACTCACTTTCTTTAATCTTTAGAGTACATGTATTAATCTTACATTTGAGTATATGTATATACATGACTTTAAATATTTTTGAAATTCAGACTGGACAACGGGAAGTAGCAATGATATACTGAAAAAATAACATCAGCATGCAATAAAATAATTGTAATGATTTGCAAACATGTTTTATATATTTTGTATTATCTCTACTTGCCAAATTTTAAACTACAAAGTATAGACTGCAAATGTAATATGGGAAATTTAACAGCTAACATGGAAAAGAACCAGGAACACAACAGGTAAAAAGAAAAGGCTAAAGGGGTGGGAAATAGAAGTTTTTAAAAGGTGGAATAATTGCATTATAGAGTATGAATGTGCAGCGACCACTGTACCAAAAATAACAGAAAACAAACAGCATCTTTCTTATGTTTACGCTCAGTCACTTCAGTCATGTCCATCTCTTTGGGACTCCATGGACTATAGCCCACCAGGTTCCTGTGTCCAAGGGGATCCTCCAGGCAAGAATACTGGAGTGGATTGCCATTTCCTTCTCCAAGGGATCTTCCTGACCTAGCGATAGAACCTGTGCCTCCCCTGCATTGGCAGGCAGGTTCTTTACCACTAGTGCCACCTGGGAAGCCCGATACCCTCACAGGGATCTGGGTAAGTTGTCTGCAGAGTCCATCTTCCATCCTCTCTGGGTCCTGTACCTGCCTTCCCACCTCCCAGGCTTCTCTACCTGCTTTTAGCTGCTGCTTTACTGGCCACCCACCAATAACCTCTAATCACTCAAAAACTGGAAATGAGAATATAAATATTCCTCAAACTTGAAGTTTTGGAACTAAGATGTTTATTAAAAATTAAAAATTGATGATAGGTAATTATCAAAATGAAATGTGCTAAGATGAGTAATATTAAAATTAATTATTAAATATTTTAAATGGTATGTTATTTTCACATTTATAAGCTGCTTCGTTTTTAGGAATAAAAGTTCTAAGAATCAATGAAATGCTGGAAAATTCTTTAAAGTAAGCTCTCATATAAATTCAAGGCATGTGTCAAGTCAAAAGTGCAACTTTGATGGTAAAAAGCTAAGCAATACTCAGCTCAATGAGATATACATATAACAAAAAACATTACCCTAATCAGTCTCTTGTTTCTATTGTCTACTGAAATAAAATTCAATTTAAAGAAATAAGACCCAAATATAAAAGAATAAGTTGGTTACTTGTAAGAAATACATTCCTTGTTTAACTATAAATCTTGAACTCTCATTGAAATGGAACAAAACAAAACATTTTAGAAATTAATAATCAAAAGCTGGATGAGAAAGTAATCTTATACAAATGCCTAAACAGCATTCACTATGAAGATTTCCTAAAACATTTCAGGGTGTAAAGTCAAGAAATTTTTTTTTTAATTATTTCTTTAGTCAAAGATAATGACTAAATATCTAAAGAGAAAGAACTTTCATACACATCTAAATGTAAGGCAAGTCTTAGAAACAAATAAAACTTCAAAAATGTGTTTTTTACCCCAAACAAGAAAAGCACAATAGAGTGTGAGAGACAAAGGATATTTCTCAATTGATTAAAAAAAATAATAAAATGAATATGGAGAATGAAGTACTCTGATGATGTATGGACTCCACAGCATCAACATTCAATAAACATTAAAGACACAAGACAGGTATAGATTGACAATCTAAAAACAGTTACCAATAGAGACAAACAAAAACAGCACCATCTCAATTGATTAAAAAAAATAATAAAATGAATATGGAGAATGAAGTACTCTGATGATGTATGGACTCCACAGCATCAACATTCAATAAACATTAAAGACACAAGACAGGTATAGATTGACAATCTAAAAACAGTTACCAATAGAGACAAACAAAAACAGCACCATCACCACTACCCCAGGATACCAAAGAAAGGGCCACACAGCGATGAAGTGGATTCCATTCTCCTAAGACAGGGGAGTGTGGTAGGATTGCTGAGTGCTACTAAAACACTGGAGGGTTTCTACAGAAAAGTCTGCAAGATAGATGTAATTACTGTGGGATTATAAACCTACCCACTAAGGTGAAGAATTAATGTCCAGAATAAATACCCAGAAACTCAGAATCAACAAATTAGCAGCAAATTACAGAGAAAACAATCACATGATGTCTGAGGTCCCATTTAAATGAAGCTCCACCATGAAAGAGCCAGCGATGAAGCTGGCAGTGATTCTGAAACAGCAGCAGCAGCAGCAATCCATAAAGGCTTCTTAATTTTCTTGTCATTTAAGAATTAAGCTGCTTCCAGTGCACACTGATCCTACCAGGTGCACTAAATTGATGTCATTATGAGCCATCAGGAAATACCCACCGAGACCTATACCAACACTGAGAAGTTTTGTTAAACAGCTGTGTGTTTTAATTGATTTGTATTATTTAAAATAGAACAGTTAAAAGTCAGTTATAGGATGTTGTGTAAAAGAGATGCCTAAAGACTCTAGGGAGACTGAGTTCAGAAGAAAGCCAATCACTGGAACTTCACTCGAGCACTTAAGATTATTACTAGAGGAAGCACAATTAAATCATCAGTTTATCAGCCATCATTATAAATCACCAGGCAACATATCAAGCTTCATTATTTAAGAATCCTTAACCAGTACTTCCTGCATCACTGAGAGTCAAAAGCAATCTATTCACCAAAAAGTACCTAAGCAGTTTCAGATTTTTTGCTATGTGTGTGTTTACCCTGAGAGATTTATCATGGAAAATAATGAAAATTCACTAAAATTATCATACCTTTGCATGTTTCAGGCATGCTAAAATCTTCTAAGTGAAATTAGTGGTATTTGGGGCATGCAGAATGTGTACTCGAGACTTCTAGGCCAGTTCTCTCACAGTACTTGTGTGAAATCACATGGGAAAATAAGCATCAAGTTTCTTTCCACTTCTATCCATCCAATCCCATTCATTTACTCACACTTGGACAGCCTTCCCCAGACATATATAATCAGAAAATAAAGTACCTCAAAATTCCTAGTTTTCCAAATCTAAAGCATACAGTTGAGGTGTTAGAAACTATATATTTGAAAGAAGATGACACAGGTTGAGTTTTGTATACAACCCTGTCTCTTACTCTTTGTACCAACTCTGTGTAGATGCTGCCATTAATTTTAATGGAAAAATAAGACATGAAGAGTTTTTGAAATTTGCCCAAGGTCATATAGTTCATAAGTGGTGGTACCCAAAGTTAAATCCACTCTGCCTGAGATAGCACCTAAATAAACACTCTGAAAGGAAGAAAACCTCCTTGGAGAAGGGCTAATGCCATTCAAACATTTGCTTATTTAATGATATTAAGAAATTATTAACAACTTTAGTTGTGATAATAGAATTATGGTTATTTTTTGAAGAATTCTTACCTTTTTTAAGATAAACTTTTTGAGATAAATGTGGATTCACATGCAGTTGTAAGAAATGATATAAAGAGATTGCTCATACCCTTTACTCAGTTTCCTCAATGGGAATATGTTGCAAAACAAACCTACATTATCACAACCATGATACTGACATTGATACAGATACAGAACATTCCTATTGCCACCTGATTCCCTCCTTGCCTTTTATAACCACACCCACTTTCCTCCTACCCATAACCTCTGAAAACTGCAGTCTATTCTCCTACCTGTAATTTTCTCATCTCAAAAACGTTAGCTGAATGGAATCATTTACCAGGCAACCTTTGGGAATTGACTTTTTGCACTCAATAATTCTCTGGCGATTCATTCAGGTGTTGGTTACTTTGAATTACTGAGTAGTATCCGGGGTAAGGATGTACCATTATTTGTTTAACCATGCACCTCCTAAAGAACTTCAGAGTTGTTTCCATTTGGGCTACTATGAATAAAGCTGCTATAAACATTTGTGGAGAGCCCTTATCTTCTAAAAATACATACTTAAATGATTATGGATGAGATAATATGATGTCTAGAATTTGCTACCCAAAAAATTAGATCAGGTGAGATACCAAAATAAGATTGGTCACTAGTTTGTAACTATACTATACCAGGAGTCCCAAACCCCCAGTACCTGTACATGGTCTGTTAGGAACTGATCTGCACAGCAAGTGAGTGGTTGTCTTTCCTGGTGCCAAAAAGGCTGAGGACCATTGCACTACACTATTATCTCTATTTTTATATTATGTTTATAATTTCCCATATTATAGATATTATACATATTCCCATATGTATTATATTTATAATTTCCCATGATAAAAAATTTTTTAAAAGAAGACAGTAAGAAAAATTACTTATCTGATCACCACACAATCACATATACAAATATACATATCTTCAAGTAAAACTGGAACTACTATTTCTTGTCTTTTGATTTTAGCCTCTGCCAAGATTATAGGAGTTCTTTACCTAAAACACAGCACCCACACCTTCCAGTGATCATGACTGTGGCAGTCACTGTACCAATTTAGGCAGATCCAAGCTAGGCACCTGTTCACTTTCTTCTAAAAATTCTTTATTAGGCTGCAAGGTTGAGATAATAGGTAGTCCGTGATGTTGGACAAAAGCAGGTAAGTAATCACCATAATCAAATGTATGAGATTCATGAGTGGCTTGTCTCCAAAAGAGAGAGTTCATAACTGACATGAATAGGTCCTTATCATCAAGACAAATGCAGAGGGAACAGAAGTGTGATTACTGAAGATGAAGAGCAACAAACTATATGAGCACAATCAAGCCTGAAAATGAAGTGAAATGCATGTTATATTATGCAAAGACTGCTTTTGTTTTTAAGCCACTCTGGAGGACAGGATATTATTATCATGTCCAGTCTGCAAGCTAATGGTTCTTTAGTATAATTCTGCAAAATAGTGTCTACTATTTGATGCCACCAATATCCTATCAGCTCACTCTTCCCCAGTGCCATACCATACCCTCCCCCTCACAGCACTGAGGACACCCTATTTTTTCTCCACATGGGGCCTCACAAAAATGAGGACACACTCTCTCAAAGATCTCAGCCAAAGAACAGCACATAAATACAACCCATTAGCTAAACTGGGATTAAAAACTAAGACCTTCAAAGTGAATATTCATAATGAGTTTCAAATACCAAGTTAGTACAATGGCAACAAATGAGTTCCCCTTGCTAGGTCTTCAGTGCCTGGAGATACACTGTGATGAGCAATTATAAAGCTTAAATAAAGTGCATTATCAAAAGTGGGGATACCTGTCCGCAAGATCAATCCCAATAGGACACATTCCAAGGGAACACCTAAATGTTATACTTAGATTACCATTTGGGTAGATCAAATATCCCTCCCAATAAGTGGGCCTCATACTTGGTATTAAGATGGTACTTCTTATTGTGATAGGATCTGATCATTACTACCATACTCTGCTAAGTAGGAAAAAAAACAGTCTGCTAACAGGCAGTCTGTATCACACTTAAGTGCCTGTAAACTATTAATAAAAGATACTAGTCAATTCCATTTAAAACTATCAATATACAGATTGGGTCATGTGGTTGGGTTAGCAACTTAGGTATCCTATCAGTGGAACAAAATCTCTCGACAACATCATATTAGGAAATTAAGAAAATACAGTTGAGTTCAAAAATCTTATTTATATGTCACAAGTCAGAATAGAGACATGTGAAATTAAAGCCCAAAATGACATAGACCATCCAGAATTGTGTTTTGGTTTGCACTGAGGAGATTAATGATAGGGCTGCTAGAGACATAAAAAGGAAAAAAATAAGATTTGGGTTCAGGTGCATAATATAAAATGTAATTGAGAAGAAACAGACAAAAAAGGCACTATGGTTAAATACACATATATTTTTGGATGCTCCCTTCCTCTATCCTTTGCTGTCTTCTTTGACTCTCAAAACCAAGCATTTTCTAGGGCTTGTGGAATCTGACTCTACAGTTTATATTTTTGGACAGTTTGTGGCCACTGACAAGACACTGGAAGTTGAATCACTTAGCACTCACCTTGACATACTTAAAGGTTAGTCTAAAACATTTTGCATAAAATAAAAGACTCTTGCCAAAAACCTTTCGATGGATTTGCTTATATATCTCATTACATTATCCTCATAGCAACCACTGATTTCTGGTCTATAGAACTGGGATTTAAAAGGGACCATTTTTGTAAGCTGAAGTGGTTTCTGAGAAACAGACATGAGAAAGAAGGAGGGGGAAATACAGAGAAAGAACAAAGGCAACAGAGAAAGCATTAAACCGGAAAGAATTCCAAGAACACAGTGTACAGCATGGGTTTGGGGAAGTGAACAGCCATGTAGGGCAGGAGCTGAGACTGTGTAGTGTGGAGGAGGAGGAGATGAGCTGGAAAGGGCCAGCGGGACCCAGGGATTGGCAGCCCTGGAACCCAGGCAGGGCATTTAGACCACACACCATAGCCCCTTGGACAGCTACTGCAGGCTTGCACATGGGTAAGATAAGTGCTGCATGGTTAGGAAAATATGACTAAAGGGAAGGGGCAGGGAGGAAAGGAGCACAAGACCAAAGGTAGGTTTTACTAGTTGTTCCAGGTGAGGCAACAGGGTGCAAACCAGGAAGGTGATGGTAGGAACAGAAAAAAAGGATTAATTTTGAGCAGGGGGTGAGCGGGGGGTGGGGTGGTGGTGTGTGACTCATATATTTAAAACTCATTTTTTTCCTCAATTAAAACCTAGGAAATGGTCATTTGCAATCATTGTCAGAGAACTACATATGAGATGCTAAGGATTCTTAAGTTGATTGGGAGGTAAACTGTCATTATGATCAAACACATAAGAGGGCATAAAAATTCTAATGGCTGATAAAGTCATTTTTAAAGGAAGCTTTGATTAAGCTTCACAGAGGCTGGGAGAAAATAAGATTTTTGATATAAGTAAAAAAGAGACCATGATTGGTTGCAAGGTAATGAATATTTTTTGAAAATTTCTAAAATAATTAGTTGCTGATTTTAGCAAGGCAGTAATAATGATTTACATGATTAACAAACTTATTTTCTCTACTTTTGCAAATATACTTTTTATATCTACTTTTGCAGATCTATTTTTGCAACTTTTAAAAATCACTATTGCAAACCTATTATTCATCAAAAGTAATTTTTTTTTTCCTGCAAATGCACCTATGAGTAAAACTCTGAAGTATTAAGAGGTGACACACACTAAATCATCCATTTCTTGGTATATAAGCCAACTTTGTTTCTGTTCTTACTTAATACATTTTTATTGAAAATCTACCGTATGATAAGTACTGTGCTGGTGCTGGTTATACAATGGAGTGAAAAAAAAAAGGTCTAGCCACAAGAGTGCACACAGTATAATGGAAAAAATTAATTTAAAAAATCCAAATACATAATTTAAAATTTTAACATGTACTATGAAGGAAAATTACAGGGTGCTATGAGGGCTTATACAGAGAAGCTAAACCAAGCCTGGGTCTGGTAAGATGTTTTAAAGGAAAGTGTCTCTGAATTGAAATCTGTAAGGAAGTAGAGGAATGAAATAGAAAAAAAAAAGAAGAAGAAGAGAAACAGAGCTAGAAGAAAAGACGAGCAGAGGGAAGGAATCACATATAAGGATGAAAACATTCTCTAACCTGTTGAGTAATAGTGTCCCATGGTCCTTGCAGCAATCTCATCTTATAGCACTCATGAACTCCTTCCCAGATGTCCTTCAGAGCTAAAGGTCTTCCATCTGTGAAAGTAAAGACTGCCAGTTAGTAATTGATTAGACACGGAGGTGCTTAATGTCTATCTAAAACTACTGAAAGAATATTATAACTTTTAAAAAACCTTACTTAGTATACATACTGTGTATATATCAAAAGAGTACTGTATGAATTACTATTTTCTTCCAGAGGGAAATTTAAATAATCAAACTTCTCTCCATCCATCTAGTAGTAAAATTATCTTGCCTCTAGGAATTTTACCCAAACGTGTTTTACAGAAAACTGATAAATAGAAGCATGAGTAAAGGACCAGATAGACAGATTCACATATTCACAAGGGTGTACTATGGATACCTCTGAAGGCTTCATACTTCCTCTGTTCCTTAAATCAGACCATCCATGTGCTTCCTTCATCCTCCTGTTGACTGAATATCTGTAATGTTCAAACCACTCTGTTGGGTACCATGAGGAATAGAGGGAAAGCTCATAATTTCTCCTAGTAAGGGGTGTTTCCCGAGTAGGGAACCTAGGACAAGTATATATCAGTAAATATTGATACTAAGATCAGTATTTTGTATTGATTGGTAGATTGGTCATAGCCAGAGGAAAGCTGCAGTTCTCTGAAAGTCCAGAGGAGGGAGACATTAACACTCACTGTCTGTTAGGGGTGGGGGACTTGAGAAGGACTTGCCATGAGGAAATCAGTAAAATCTTCAGTGAGCAATCCTCCTTTCTTTGTTTAAGCAACTTCAGTTATTCACCTATATTCATAATCACCGAAATTTTACAAAGAACAGGATGACACAAGTAAAGTGGAGAAATAGATATCTAGGTTCAGAAAAGAAAGCAGAAAGAAGGAATTATGATAAAACCACACTGCTGAAAAGAAGGTGGTCTTAACATTAGAATTTATTGCCGTGCTGTGCTTAGTCGCTCAGTCATGTCCAACTCTTTGTGATCCCATGGACTGCAGCCCACAAGTCTCCTCTGTGCATGAGGATTCTCCAGGACAAAACACTGGAGTGGGTTGCCATGCCCTCCTCCAGGGGATTTTCCCAACCCAGGGATTGAACCCAGGTCTCCCACAATGTGGGTAGATTCTTTACAGACCAAGCCACCAGGGAAGCCCAAGAATACCGGAATCGGGTAACCTATCCTTTCTCCAGGGGATCTTCCCGACAGGAATTGAACAGCCGTCTCTTGCATTGTAGGTTGATTCGTTACCATCTGAGCTACCGGGGAACCTTCAAAATTTAGTGCTACTTGGCTCATTTAGAGTCAACCGAGTCCTCAAGACTTAGGGGTATGCTCTTTTCTTTAAACAAGTAGACAATACATTTAAAGAAAACTCATCAGCTATTAGATCCAAAGAAGCATTTGGTCTGTAGGTACAATAAAACTTGGAGAAGTAATCTACTCAAAAGCCCTCCAAATCAAAACGTATTGCATTCAGACAGAGGCATAAGTACAGATGTGGGGTGTAGGGGAAGAGCAGGAGATCTGAAGCCCATGCTGAGTTTGAATCCTAGTGTTCGCACTTAATTCTCTATGTGACTGCAAGTTATTTTCTAATTGAAGAGTAGTTAATTTGCTCTTTTGCTTTTAACTTTACCTGAAAATGATCATGGAAAAAGCAAGTCTCTTGAGAGTCCCTTGGACTGCAAGGAGATCCAGCCAGTCTATTCTGAAGGAGATCAACCCAGGGATTTCTTTGGAAGGAATAATGCTAAAGCTGAAACTCCAATACTTTGGCCACCTCATGGGAAGAGTTGACTCATTGGAAAAGACTCTGATGCTGGGAGGGATTGGGGGCAGGAGGAGAAGGGGATGACCGAGGATGAGATGGCTGGATGGCATTGCGGAATCGTTGGACATGAATCTGAGTGAACTCCAAGAGATGGTAATGAATAGGGAGACCTAGCATGCTGTGATTCATGGGGTTGCAAAGAGTCAGACACAACTGAGCGACTGAACTGAACTGAACTGAACTGAACTGAAAATGAGGATAGTAATCCTTCTCAAATTCTATCCTTGTGAATGGCTTACATCAGTGAACACACCAGGACTGTGTCAGGCACATAACAATTCAGATATATTAGGTAACTCCTCCTAGCCCCTATTGTACCATTCCAGTAATTCTCATAGCTTAGAGCTAAAAGATTCATTTATAGACCACTATTTCTTTAGAGTTTTCTCATGTTTCTATACCATGCACACTGTGTTTAATACAGCAATATACTAATACCATAGACAGAGCATTTCTCATGTTTGACCTGAAAAGTTGAACTTTTCCTCAACCTTTATTTTCAATAAATAGCAATAGAATATTTTGATACATTTTCAATAAGTATCTTCATCTTGGCATTTATCTGGCGGCAGGAGACCATTATCTTGTGATAAATAGTTTTATTCCATTGACATTTCCATGTCTGTAAAATGAACAAGATTTATTCATCCAATTAACATTTGAATGTCATGTTTAGCTACAAGTTTAAAACAAGCTGCCTTCTGTATCTGTGTTATATTGTTGTCTGAACACATTTACAGAGAAGGGCCAAACTTTAATCTTAAGCCCTGCACATCTTCAAAATATGCACGTGTGTGTGTGTGTGTGTACTGATGCTAGGGAAACAGCATCTTAGGTATGTCGGTGTCAAATAGAAAACCAAATAATCAAATTATTAGAAGCCGACATGCTTTTAAAATAATTTTCAGATGTCAAAGTTAAAAGAATCAGTTGTAGAATAACAAAATGTTACAGCTGGTCTAATTACTAATTTTAGATATAAGGTCTCAGGAAATATGCATCTACCAGAATTACGGAGCCAGTGCACAACTGCCCCGGGGCTGGACTCTCAGGCCTCACAGCCCCGTGCTCTGCCTGCCATTCCACGCGGCCTCTGAGGGTAAAGGCTGCCTTTGTCCTTTCACCACCGCAGTGCTGCTGTGCAGTTCTAAGTCTCACTCACACATGGCAAATGTTTTATATTGACTGAATAAATGATAAATGAGAGAATACTTTCCTTAACTTTATTTCCACTGAAACAGGGAAAGGCTTTGCAGACCCACAGAAGAATGCTGGGTTTGAAATCTGATAATCACTCTACCCAAGTGCAGGTGGGACCTGTGACTTGCTTCTAATCAACAGAATACAACAGTGGTGATGGCTGTCACTCCTCTGACTATATTATATTACGTAAGACAGTCTTAGAAGAGTACAGTGAGAGAGCAGCCAATAGCTATGTGCTGTGAGCTGCCTGTAGCAATCATAACTTGGAAGGAGCAGCAAACCATGAAAAAAAAGTCAATCACAGGCATCACAGATTCTCACTTTTCAGCCTCTAACTACACCTTTCTTGTTTCACCCTAGTACTAGGTTTTTCTTTCTTTCTTTTTTGCCCATAATAATTTGTTTTAATTTTAAAATTGAAAAATAAATTCTGATAATCAGTAATTATCTCAATTTTATTTCTCAAAATATTTCAGCCAACAATCTAAGGATGGGGTAAATGGTTTGGATATTACCACTGTCAAAAATTTGCATATTCTGCTGGAAACATCCATGCAAAAGGCAAAAATCAGCAGCATAGCAACACTGTAGAGAGACCTAAAACAAATGTTATAGAACATTTTCACCAGATTTGATGCTAGAATTTGAGGGTGTCATAAGTTTTCAGGCAACACCTAATTTAGAGAGAAAATTTAACACCTTAAATACAGGAATTAAAAAATGATCTTGTCCCCTTCCCACGGGAGGGGATATATGTATATTTAGAGCTGATTCATGTGGTTATACAGTGCAAACCAACACAACACTGTAAAGCAATTATTCTTCAATTAGAAATAAAAAGAGTTGGGAGAAAAAAAATGATCTGGTCAACTTAGAATAACGACAATTACAAGGAATAAAAAAAATAAGTTCAAAACATCAGAAGATGCATCATACTCCTTTACGTATGGTTGTAAGAATGCTACCTGCTTGCTATGAAGGAAACGGTGTTTTTTTAAAGTGAATAAATGTGACTGCATTTTCCAATGTGTTTATAAAAATGTTTTAAAGTACATGTATCAGTGATCAATGAATGCTTGTGCAAGCTGCTTTAACAAGAATGTCAATCTTTCTAGTTTCTGCTGACCCTTTACACTACAGAAGATCTGATAATATGGCTGTGTCTCTCACATACAGGTATGACAATAATGATTTAATGAAGTATGGCGTGGATTCTTTTCTCTAGGCCTTCATCATGAGTTCTCCTAGTCATAGCTCACACCTTCATGATCAAAGACATATACAAATTAGTTTGGTGATCTTTTACTGAAAAATAAAAATTTGACCTGATTGGCAATATCTTCAAAGCCATGACATATATAACTGACATGAGTAATATATTCTAATATGACTGTGGCTCTAATTATTCCACAACCAAAATGGAGCCTTCAGAAATCCCACCAAAACCATTGAAATGAGATAATCAAATACATTTTTTAAAATCACATCATAAAAATAGACCTTAAATATGGCAGAAACATGAATAATTTTGTGATTTTGGATCCATCTGCCTATTTATGAAAACTGAAGATCCAAAACTTTAATTTAAAATTAAAATGTGGACATAAACAAATACTTGGTTAAACTCATGAAACACATTATTATGTGCCTTCATGTTCAGTTGAAGTTATCTTCAATCAAGAACTTTAAGCCTTGTTTAGAGGGCCTATTTTTTCTATCTGGCCTCAGTCAGAGGAGACATAAGCATACTCAATCAACAACTCCCTGGTTTCAGGCCCAAGATATTCAATAGCACCAATTTCAACATGCTTAGAAATCTCATTAATCACATTGAGCTGAGAAGCTCAGTAAAAGCCCTTGCATACTTGAAAAATTGAAGTAGAAGCCAAAATAATTTCAGCAGCAACCTACAAAGTGAGCATGGTAAATTAAGGTCATTTATTTAACAAGTGTTTATTGAGTGCCTACTATGTGCCTCTATCATCCAGAATGATATTACACATTTGAACTAAAGGAATATTCTGTCAGTAACCTAAATGTCAATGATAAAAAAGGAAGAGACTTTGGATGAAAAATAGAATAATTAAAAAGTACAATCTTTAGTAACTGCCAGTAGCATTTAATTTAATATTTTCATATAAAATCTCTCAACTGAATAATAACCTAGATGTCAAGTAATCTATATATTACGCAAAATCCGACGCTTTCTAAATTAAGTTTCTCAGGGTGATTATTTTCACGAATCAAATAACATCATGAGATATTTCACTATCACTAGCTAACTCCAGTGCAAGCATGCTGAAGTCACCTTTACCCTGTGATTACGCTTTCACTAAAACTTCATAACTCCAAAAAGAACATTAGAGAGAGTATAAACTATTTAGAGTAAATTTAGGAAAAATGTTCTGAATGTGGTCAGTAGAAATAAAAGGGAAATGGTGGATTTTTTCACAATGAAATTTGTCATTATTCAATATATTGTCTTCAGCAGGGCTTTGAAGGCTATAAAAATTCATGTCATTCTCCACAGTAAGGCAGAGATGATGCTCCATCAAAGGAGAAAATTCATTTTTGCTTCAGTGAGAAAATTATATTGTGATATGAAATGAGTGTTAATTGTTCATGTACATTCTTATCAGCTACGGTGCTGGCTAATTCTGTAATTTTTATTTATTCCTACATCCACTTTTTACATTCTGAGTCTTTATTAGTCTTAAGAAATCTGAATGAAAATTCAAAAATATATAGATTCTGGCAACTTCTATTCAATGTTACTTAAATTTTGGTGCTGCTTTGTGCAGTAAAATTGGGAGTGGGGAGCTAAAGAGTTTGAATCTTAACTCCATAATTTTATATGTACTCTAGAATAAATAAACCGCCTAACCTCTCTGAGCACTCAGTTTGCATCTCTGCTCATCAGGGTAATAGCAGATCCTATATTACACAGTTATTGTTAAGATTAAGATACAGAACTCAGCTGGCATTACTGAAAGGTACTACATGCCAAGCCCCACTTTATATATTAGCTCACAAACCTCAAAACTCTATAAAATAGGTATTATTATCTCAAATTTTTCTAGATGGTGAAAAAAAGGAAACAAAAAGTTCAATAACTCCCACAAGATCACACAGTAAGAAGCAAGCGAGGAATCAGAACCAAGCAGCTCCAGACCCTCCACCTTTTCCTGTACCAGGAGCTCTTTGTAAACTATAAAGTGGTACACACATATTTTAGCTGTGGCATTGTTTTTGTTGTCATTAGTAGTCTGTACCAGCATTGCTTAATCTAAGACTATCTAGAATTTTGCCTTTCCTAGAGTTTTTAATAGGCCAGGCTTGCCCTTTCCCTCATCACTCCGGCCAGGGCTTCATCTGATCATCCAGCTCAAGATAATCTCTGCCCTTTGAGCCCTGGTGGCACCTTTCTCCCCATCTTTAGTGGATATAATGGATACATAGCATTGTGTGAGTTTAAGATACGCAACGTGATGACTTGATACATGGATATTTTGGAAAATGGTTACAATAAAGTTAGTTAACACAGCCATCCTCTCACATATTCAAAATTTGTGTTTATGTCTGTAGTTCAGTTCAGTTCAGTCGCTCAGTCTTGTCCGACTCTTTGCGACCCCATAAATCACAGCACGCCAGGCCTCCCTGTCCATCACCAACTCCCGGAGTTCACTCAGACTCACGTCCATCGAGTCCGTGATGCCATCAGCCATCTCATCCTCGGTCGTCCCCTTCTCCTCCTGCTCCCAATCCCTCCCAGCATCAGAGTCTTTTCCAATGAGTCAACACTTCGCATGAGGTGGCCAAAGTATTGGAGTTTCAGCTTTAGCATCATTCCTTCCAAAGAAATCCCAGGGTTGATCTCCTTCAGAATGGACTGGTTGGATCTCCTTGCAGTCCAAGGGACTCTCAAGAGTCTTCTCCAACACCACAGTTCAAAAGCATCAATTCTTTGGCGCTCAGCCTTCTTCACAGTCCAACTCTCACAAATCTACTTTCTTAATAATTCTCAAGTATAAAATACCATATTGTTAACTATAGTCATCATGCTCCTCATTAGATCCCCAGAACTTATTTATCTTATATCTGAAAATCTGTATGTAACCTTTAACCAACATGTTCTCATTTCTCCCACCTCCCACCCAGCTTCTTTCAACCACTAACCTATTCTATGCCTGGTGACAATTTTCTTTTTACCTCTCTTATGGCCGTTTACATATTCTACTTGCTATAGTAAGTTTCAAATTTGTCTTGTTTCCCTCAGTAGACTGTAAGCTCCTGGAGGGCATAAATCATCCCCGATTCCTTTATTCATCTCTGCATTCCAGAAACATTTTCTTGTCTTATGCATAAACATTTTCCAATGCTTGGATAGATGGATGTTCAACATTATTTCTAGAGCAATTTACCACAATTACTACTAAGAATAAAGACTGATGATTAAAAAGTCATCAATAAAATACTTCTCATATAAATCTATAATATTATTAAGTAGATGAAGATATAGTGGATATTTGATTTTTTCACCATCCAAACATAGTTCCTATCTGGGAGATAAATTCCAAAATAAGCAGTAGGCAGAATCCCATTCTGTACCACTAAACCAAAGAGAAGTAGACATTCCCTTGTCTTGTTACTTTTGCCTTTAGTTGACTCTGTGATTTACTCTTCCAGCAAATTTTTTTCTGCTTATCACGGTCAAGGTCAGTTAATTGCAACTAAGTATACTTAACTAATATAGTCCAGATAAGTGGTTTATATAAGTATTGCTTAATATTTATCATTTTTTAGCCCTAGTGTTCTAAATGTCATATATTTATCTAGTAATTTCACATGGAAAATGAATGTAAGACATCTTTCAGTTACAGAAAGTTCATGTATGTTACAATCCATTTTTATGAGGAATATGCCCAACAGCACAATAGAAGAGTAATTTGGGGTCACCTTAAACTGTTCATATTCAAAAGGAGAGACATTACTTTGCCAACAAAGGTCTGTCTAGTCAAGGCTATGGTTTTTCCAGTAGTCATGTATGGATGTGAGAGTTGGACTGTGAAGAAAGCTGAGCGCCAAAGAATTGATGCTTTTGAACTGTGGTGTTGGAAAAGACTCTTGAGAGTCCCTTGGACTGCAAAGAGATCCAACCAGTCCATTCTAAAGATCAGTCCTGGGTGTTCTTTGGAAGGAATAATGCTAAAGCTGAAACTCCAGTACTTTGGCCACCTCATGCAAAGAGTTGACTCACTGGAAAAGACTCTGATGCTGGGAGGGATTGGGGGCACGAGGAGAAAGGAACGACAGAGGATGAGATGGCTGGATGGCATCACTAATTCGATGGACGTGAGTCTGAGTGAACTCCGGGAGTTGGTGATGGACAGGGAGGCCTGGTGTGCTGCGATTCACGGGGTCGCAAAGAGTTGGGCAGGACTGAGCGACTGAACTGAACTGAACTGTTCATATTCTGAGTTAAGAACTTACATTAATGCAGATGGTATTATAACCTCTCATTTAAATTATGTTAAACACTTAACCTAGAAGAAGTACACACAAGACTTTCTTGAGGACACAAGACTTTCTTGAGGAGTCACTGTTTTCAGAAAACGTCCCAAGGGAAGCAACAATGGGTCTACAAGATACCCAAGACACCAACCGTGAGATATTACTATTCATCAGAACTCCGAAGACCATATCACCAGATGCATATCTACATTAGGTCTGCTGGTTCTAAAGCAGAAAACACTCTACTTTCAATCTTATCCAAAGTGTTCTGAGGTTTTGATTTTAACCTCTTGCTCTGGCATACCAGTACTCAGCATTTTGGACTCCTGGCTCTCTCAAATCTCAGAACCCCCCAGAACATGGACCAGTTAATACCAGTAGCAGCACCCTGATGACCCATCCAGCTTGATCTCCTTCCCATAGAGAACACAGTCTCCACCTCCTCGGCAGAGCACCTAGTGTATGCACTTGAAGAACTCTGCTTTGACAACTTTAAAGGAGGATAAAGCCAGTGCACTAGTTTCCAGTTGGGCAGCCATTTTCCTCAGCATATTTTTTAAACAGGCTAATGAATTTTTATGCTGTGCATACAGAAGGCACTCATGTACACTTTAATGGATGTTTCAAACAGGGCTTGTCTTATCAAGAGTAAGCAGACAAAAGACATTATGGGACACAACACATGTATTTGTTCAGGAAAGCTGAAGTATAGCCTTTTACAGGTAAGAAAATACATTTATCTGCCTTTTCATATCTTCTTCCTGGCCTCTGAATCCACATAAAATCTGTTACTTTCTGTACATGATGCTTTGCACTGACATAGGTTAAAATAAACCTTTTAGCAAATTAAGTGTCCCTCTAGTTTTGTTTCACTTTTCTTTAATAGTTTTAAAATCAGACCTGATTTTTCAGTGGGATTCTATTTCCATCATGTGTTTTACCCCAGCATCCTACTTACACCTTAAATCTCCATAATGTTTCAAATATTTACCTGGTTCAACAAACAATCCTCATTAAATTCCCTCTGTCATTTGAACTTTTCAGTTTGAATGTATTTATATTAGTTAAATAATTTATTTTTATTTGTATTTAAGAAAAATAACTTTCATTGTTTGCTCTTCAAATGGACACAAGACTTTCTTGAGGAGTCACTGTTTTCAGAAAACGTCCCAAGGGAAGCAACAATGGGTCTACAAGATACCCAAGACACCAACCGTGAGATATTACTATTCATCAGAACTCCGAAGACCATATCACCAGATGCATATCTACATTAGGTCTGCTGGTTCTAAAGCAGAAAACACTCTACTTTCAATCTTATCCAAAGTGTTCTGAGGTTTTGATTTTAACCTCTTGCTCTGGCATACCAGTACTCAGCATTTTGGACTCCTGGCTCTCTCAAATCTCAGAACCCCCCAGAACATGGACCAGTTAATACCAGTAGCAGCACCCTGATGACCCATCCAGCTTGATCTCCTTCCCATAGAGAACACAGTCTCCACCTCCTCGGCAGAGCACCTAGTGTATGCACTTGAAGAACTCTGCTTTGACAACTTTAAAGGAGGATAAAGCCAGTGCACTAGTTTCCAGTTGGGCAGCCATTTTCCTCAGCATATTTTTTAAACAGGCTAATGAATTTTTATGCTGTGCATACAGAAGGCACTCATGTACACTTTAATGGATGTTTCAAACAGGGCTTGTCTTATCAAGAGTAAGCAGACAAAAGACATTATGGGACACAACACATGTATTTGTTCAGGAAAGCTGAAGTATAGCCTTTTACAGGTAAGAAAATACATTTATCTGCCTTTTCATATCTTCTTCCTGGCCTCTGAATCCACATAAAATCTGTTACTTTGTGTACATGATGCTTTGCACTGACATAGGTTAAAATAAACCTTTTAGCAAATTAAGTGTCCCTCTAGTTTTGTTTCACTTTTCTTTAATATGTTTTAAAATCAGACCTGATTTTTCAGTGGGATTCTATTTCCATCATGTGTTTTACCCCAGCATCCTACTTACACCTTAAATCTCCATAATGTTTCAAATATTTACCTGGTTCAACAAACAATCCTCATTAAATTCCCTCTGTCATTTGAACTTTTCAGTTTGAATGTATTTATATTAGTTAAATAATTTATTTTTATTTGTATTTAAGAAAAATAACTTTCATTGTTTGCTCTTCAAATTTCATTTCAACCCCTAGAATCTCTTTTTAATGCACTAAAAGTCATGTTCCATTGCATAATTATGAACATTCTTAAAAATTCTCTATAATCAAATAAGACTCTAAATCTGCCAAGTCATATTCTATTTTCTGCTCATGATGGTGATTAACTGGAATCATTTTTGCCTTTATTTCTCTAATCTACCTATCTTTTCTATTTAACAAGCAGCCTTAATTCTCACTCTACTGGTATGGTAATTTTTTTTTTTTCCTGAAAATATGTTCTTTCCAGTTCATTTTCTCTAAGAGATGATTTAAATTTTTTTCAAAAAAAATTTGCAACAATAACACTAAAAAAGTCAAAATTCCTTTTCCCAAAATTTCATTCTTCATAATTTCTTCTCATTCTTCATTAATTCTTTTTCTGTTTTACTCATAGTTTCTGTTCTAGAAAATTCCTCCCTTGATCTCGTTCATTTTTGCTCAGTCTCTTTCACTTCTCATTTCACTTCTCGCTTCATTTCTTTCTCATATCCTCCAAACCCATTCCATCATCTCTTCCATAATGTGACCTTAACATATCTTTCCAACCATCTTGCACACTTTGAAGTAGAGATTTTCCTCAAACCAGCTTCTCACTGTTCCCCAAACAGGCCATGCTTTCCAGCCCTACAGCTTGGCACTCACCCACCTCCTTTTCTCTAGTACTTTTCCCAGCCTCTTCAGAAAAGCCAGTCTGTACCGTTTCCTTGAAAATTGTTGATCAGAGCTATGGATATTTTATTTTTATTCTCCAGCTTCCTCCAACCCTCATCTTTCCTATTTTCCTGTTATTTTCTTTTACACAGTCCAAAGACTCCCTCTTCTTCCGCACCAGGGACAAACCTCTTCTTCCTCCTCCCTGATGATGTAAACACTGCTCTAATTCCAGTCTTTTCATTATTCTTTTGAGCTGGCCTTTATCTTGGTTTGGTTATGCTGCTTTGAAGAGTGAATTATTCTTTGACTATTAGAACATAGTTTAGGCATATAACAGGTGGGTAAATTTTCTATATGAAATATCTGGGTTACATTTTTAATTCTCCACTCTTACTCCCTAGACCAATAATAAAACAGATCCTGAGAAAGAACAGACATTCAGTTGCTGAATGGAAGAAATGTTTCCTTCCCTATTCAAAAGCTGCCCTTCTAACTAATTAAAGAAATATGTCAGAATGGTTCCCAAGAAGAACTCATACGTCAGCACCAAAGAAATAAATATTCTGAAAATGAGAAGAACCACTTGGTCTACTTCTCAACAGAGATTGAGAACAAAGGAAAAAAGACAGACAGGGAAGAAATTAATCAGAATTCAAGCTGAAATAAATATAGGAATCTGCAGTTGTAATGAAAGAGAAAACTAGGTAAGCTTAGGAGTCTGGTGAAGCCCAAAGCTATTACATATATGCCCAAGATTTACAACACATGTCTAACACTTGCTATCAACTTCTGACCGAAGCCAAGCCCCAACAAAGGGAAAACTGGGACATAAAAAGGTGTTGGGATGAACAGTACTTAGAAGCCTTTTGCACAATACAAATAATCCTTTAACACAGTGTGCTTTAAAAATAGTTGGAGGAGAAAAACAGCCACTTGAAGACATCAGTGCTTTGTGAGAATGGACTTCTCAGTCAATAAAGCACCATTTTAGGGTAGGCTATTTATTAGTATCAACGTCTGAGAGAAGTGCAACGACCTCTTACCCACTGCTGGGGAGCAAATGGTATTAAGCGTGCCCCACCACCTCTCCCAAACCTAAAATGGCAAGAGTGGATAGGGAAAAAAGAGCACTGGGAAGGACATTTTCTCTCTTAAATTCATTAAACTCTCAGCAACTGAGCTCCTATAAGCCCAAGTAGTAGAAACGAGAGGTGCCCAGAACAGAATTCTGCACCACCTTGCCTGTATGCCTTCAGGGATCCAATGCAAGTGTGTGTTTGCAGAAGCAGAACAGCTCCCCAGCTACCGCAAATGCTCACCTTTGAGTCCTCAGGACTTTCCACTTTCCTTAGCCAACCATTCCTGCAGTCTCTAGGAAGCATCAAACTAAAGAGTAAAGATATAGAGATGGCTTGGGTTCTGAGTTTCCCGGAGACAAGAGAATTACTCCCTTTCATATAACTCATCAGAAAATTCAAATAAGACACCATCATAAGGTTTCAAGGTTTCCATCTTTGGACTGTATGCAGAAATGGTTAGAAATTCTGCCTCTAGGTTCATTCAATAAATAGTTGCTGACATTGTGCCACAGTTAATACTATGGGCATTAAAATGAGTAAGACAATATATATGTCATATAAGTATTACACACCCCTACACATCTATGAATAAAGCTTATCACTCTGTAGACTGAAGTACTCACTATTAATTGCCTTTCTCTCTCTTTTTACCTTAACCTCCTCCCTTCTAGATTATCATTTCATAGGAAACAAGTAAACAAATAATTTTCTGATATCATGCAACATGTGATATATGATATAATGTGATATAATCGGACACAGGGGTGATAACACCTGTTATAAATGTCATGTTAGCTGAGTCTTAGGCAGTAGTTGGCCTGGCAGACACTGGACATATCAAGGAGTAAGAGGTGATCACAGTCCAATGTAGTTGCACTTTAAGAAACAGAATAAAGATTTCCTCTTACATCTAAGCTAGTTGATAAAAGAAAAGGTAATATCAATTTAAATAGGAATTACTTACCATTTGCTTTACCTAAAAAAACGGTACTAGAATAAAATTTAGAGCAAAGCAGAGTTTTTACTAAGACTCAAATGCAAAAACAACAAAAAAAATTCTAAATACCTGTCAAAAACAAGGCTGAGTGAACTATTTTTGAAGCAACAATAACAAAAAAAGACCCCTGAGCAAGAAATTTTATAGCCATCCTGTTTCTAGGTCGGAATTCTCTTAGAATGAGACAAAGAAAAATCTGGACCTGGAATAAGAAGATGTTAGGAATTCAATTCACCACACTACAGAGATTTGCTTAACAGATGAAAGGCCAGGGTAACCACATAACATATGAACAGGGAATGGACTGAGGGGAAAAAAGGAAAAATTATGACTCCAGAGTAAAGGATGATACATTTTTAGAACACCTGTTAGGTTAAGTTAGGTAGAGAAAGGAAAAGAAATTATCAGACTCTGATAAAAGAAAGAACCATTTTTCATGTTTCTCCACAAGAAAACACTCAGTATGCTTTGCAAATATTAAATCTGATATTCTAATGCACCTGAAAAACCACTACGTGAATTCCGGAATTTAAAAATTCCTAACGCTAATTCTATATAATGCAGAATGGGGAGCGTGGAGAATAAGAAATGCTTCTACACAAAGTAAATGACTTGTTTGGGTTTCCTTTATAAAAGCATAAACAAAGAGCATCTTAAAATATATAAATAGAATCCAAAAAGGCTAGTTATTTTGTGTGTGTTTTTTTAAGAAACAGAAAACCACCATGAAGAAAACATCTTAGAAAGTATATAAATTTCATTAAAATATAATTGAACTTGCAGGAACAATTACTGTGCTGTACTGTAAGGGGAGCTGTTGGCACATGAGAGCAAAGCACACGTATGAGCTCATCCACCAGCCTCAGCAAGACCCACTTGCAGCTAGAAGCAGTCCTGTTTCAGCACCTCCGATTCCCCAACGCTGACAAGCTAAACAACTTGTTTTGTCTCTGGGAGCTCTTCTCTGGTGATTAACTGCTTATGGTGAATACTAATTACATGAAAGTACAGTATTGAAGAAGTGGTGTCCTGTTTCCTTTACCTGCAGCCTCGACATGAATCCAGAAGCTACTGGGTAGAGTCCTTGCAAACCAAAACCTAGAAGGACATTTTTCTCCCCTCCGGTAAATAAATGTAACCCCTTCTATTTTTCAGTATAACACAGCTCACTGACAAGAAGCTTCCTTTAACCTCTGGGCTCCAAACCAAGTAGAATCACAATAAAGTGAGTTTTTAAAGGCATATAATAATCATATGGATTAATCTGCAGCAAGAGTTTGTGAATTAGTAAACTATCAGTGTCCTTAATTCCCCATGTCCCGTGTTGAAAATTTACCCCAAATTGTCAGTTCTTAGGAGCTGCACCTCAGATTAAAATCTTCTCACCAGGGAGTCTATGAGAATTTGTTCTTGTGTTTTAAATCCTAAGTGCTTGTTAAACTGCCAACACTGCAAAATTAGAGACCATTAAACAATATAAGGCAGCAAGTGATTAAATCTACCAAATACACATTCAAAGAAGCTTAAGCTACTTTTTAATTAAAAATAAAATATCACTGGCTAAATTCAGATGTCTTAGCTACCCAGAAAAGGTTAGAAGGCTGTTGAAAATGCAAAATGCTTAAGTCCAGAGAGAAAACAAGAAATGAGGTAGGGGTGGGCTGGGGAGGTGGTTCCTCTTGACTTCTGAGCCCAGGGTGGAGAGGCCTCAAAATGCTGACCTGGTTTAGTCAGAGGACATGAAGCGGGGAGCCCTGGCTGTGCTGCAGGGTGAGGACTTCATGTGGCCGCCGATTAAATAAGCTTTATTAGCCAAGACCTCAGAGGAGACAGGGTGTTCCACCTTCTTGGCAAGGGGGATGAGTTGAGTAACACTGCAGGAAGCTGAGGCACTGGAGATGTATAGATGGCCAAAGGAAATGTTAGTGCTATTTTTAAACCTAGCTTAAATGGACTGATAAACAGTTCCTGAAATAATAATTAGCGTTGGGGAAGGAGTCATGGGGACTTTTGAGTTAATGGGATCATTTGAGATTGAAAGAAATTTTCACTGTAAAGTTAGAAGTAAATAAACATTGTAGCTTTAAGTTGTTCCTACTTGTTTAAAGTAAAGAAAAGAAAAAGGGCCAGGGGGCTTAGTCAACGCTGGGCAGGAGGCCAAGAATCTGCAGATCAGACTTAAGGCTGGGATGATATCATTCACTCTAAAGTCTTGATATTCTTTCTAAAGCATGAGAAAATTTACTGGTAAAACCTTACCTCACCCACAGTTTTCTTATTTTTAACTCTTTTTTTTTTTCTCTCAAGAATAATTTTCCAAATCTGCTTTCTGCCTTATATGTAAATGTTATGAATTTACATTTAGCTTCCAACATGGTCTTACCTAAAAAGCTTGCCCTAAAGTAAAGCACAGGCACTTGGTAGCTGCAGGAATATAAGACATGATACTCATATTTAATCACTTCGGCTGCCGTGGTGGTCTCGGTTACCTCAAAATCATCCAGGGGGGGATCTACAGCCTCCTGAAAAAAAGCAAATACAAAAACAGAATGTGGCTGTCAATAAAAAGAAGCACATTAACACACACAAAGAGAAAGCTGAGGTTTTCTTCATGCAAAATAACAGTTAAATAAATATAGGACTATGAGGTAAGGAAAAGGGAGTTTCCCACATTAATGTTTAACATTTGAGTCCTGGGTAAATAGCAAAACCAGAAAACATTAGCATTAAGTAATTCCAGATTGTTTTTGAGAGACAAAGCAGCTCTGAGTAAAGAAACAGGAAGCAGGGAAAAAAGTGAAAAGATCTATTGCAACAGCAACTCTGAAAAATCTTTACTGTACAATTTTAGCAACAAGATGATGGCTATACAAGCTACCTTCTTCCCTACCTGTGAAAGCTAAAAACATCTTAACAATTGAGCAAGAGACTGTGAAACGTCCCTAAAGATTCTATTGTACTTGCCAAAAGATGATTCATTGTGTGCTGAACAATTCCCAGTTCCATTTTGAATAAAAAAGTTATTTTGCAAGAGGCTGAGTTTGTTAGGTACATTTCAAAACCTGAGATGAATCTGTTTTCTTTATTATTGTGCCATCTTTGGTACATTTCTACAATAAATCTTGATTTATAATAGAGTAGATGGCAAATATCAATGTCAACATAAACAGGGTTTTGTAAGCAAAGATGGTTCTAGCTAGTTCACTTCTCACCTAATCATTGTCTACAAGTTGATATTTTTTCTATTATTATTATGTGCAGGGTTTGTTGATAATGTATCTTAATGTTTGGAAGCAATTAATTGGACATGTGAGTCAGAATCTGATTCCATCCACATTCATTATTTAATGGGCTGAAGAATTTTCTTTGACATTAATTTTTAGTAGAACAGAAGAAGCAGGTTGGTTTGACTCATTTCTACCTTTCATTAAAATGGTAACAACAATGAACAAATGAAAAGAGCAACAGGAAAGATTTCAAACTTTATCAACATGAAATAAGGTTTCCTGTGGAGATAAGTAAAGCCACAGACTACTCTCTAGATCTCTTATCTGCTTTACTAATTCCCTACTCACAGTCAATTCACTGGGGGAGATATTACACTAGATAAATCACAACTGAATATATTTACAAAATAGTTTTTCACTAAACTCTAGTAAACACTATCAATTAAACACAATGAAATAACTGAAAAGAAACCACTGAACTAAATATTCCAGATACAGAGAATTAGTAGCAAGAAAGAGGTTTTTCCTGTTTGTTTATTTAAATTTCATTAGGCAAAGATAAATAACATCTTCTTTTAAAGCAATTCTTTCAGCCAAAATTCATTCTTTTTGCTCAAAGATTGAGTTGTTTAGCATTTATAATTTCTTTTCCTTCTTTTTTTATTCTTTCTTAACATTATAAAATCATTATTAAAAATAACTGTGAATATTGCACAAGTACAATAACAAAAAATTGAAATTCCCCTCATCCCAGCACTTTAGTATCTCAGATTTGTAATTATTTTCAGAAAGTCATTGTATATTTTTCCAGACTGGTTTTATTTTTTGATGTGCAAACACGTATATACACATACTACATCCATCTTTACCCCACCTTTGCATCCCCAATTAAATCATGGTATATATGCATGTTCGTTGATTTGATTTATTCACTCATGAACATACATCCACATGCTGCCATGTCAGTGCTGTATATTTTGCTCCTTCTTTTATATCACATTATATGACCATAGTTTTTTGCTTTTTTAAACATTTCCATACTGCTAGATATTTTAGCTCAATTATAATTTTCTGCTACTAAAACTAATGCTGCAGTGAATATCTTAGCACATATATTTTTATACACCTCTATTTTTCTATGGTGCAGATTCCTAAAGGTAACATTAATGTATGAGAGGGTACATGCATCTTAAAGTTCAATAGATACTGTCAATTTGTCCTCAGAAAAAGGATGTATCAATCTATACTCCCAGCAAAAATGTAAAAGAATGTCCTTTCCCAATTCCTATAAATCCTGCAGATTATTTGTTTTTGGTTTTTGCTTATTTGATGAATTTTTAAACATCAGTTTTTTGTTTTAGTTTCTAGTTTCTTGATTACTAATGAAAGTGAACGTATTCTTCTGTGATGTACCTGTTCTTATTCCTTTCCTATTTTTCAGATATTTGATTTCCATTGTTCTTACTGAATTATATAAACTCTTTGTATATTAGAAATAACATATTACCAGAAAATATATACGCCTCTGTGCTACCGAAATACACAAGTGTGCAAATATATGTCTGATACGTATGTGTATAAAATGTTTTCATTCAATTTTCTTTTAACTTTGTTCCTTGTATGTATTATAATTTACTTTCATGTAGTCAAAGCTGTACATTTTCTATTTGCAGCTTCTAAATAACCTGTCTTCATTAGATGGACTGGTGCTATGTCCCATCTCATCCTTAAAAATTACACAAATGTTAAACTTGTTTATTCTACACACCCATTATGTCTCTCTCTCTCACGTACACATGTGTTTTTAAATTGATGTGTTTAATCACTAAACCATGCAAATTTTGTTTTTCTGTATGGTGTGAAGAATTTTTCCCAGATGATTTCCAATAATCCATCTTCCTCCCATTGATTTTAATACACTTTTACCATAAATTAGATTTGTGTGTATGTGTGTTTTTATTCTCTATTCTTCTCTGTTGAGCTATTTCTCTTCTTAGACCATCACTGTCCAGTTTGTAAGCAAATACTGAGTTGGGTCATTAATGACTTCTGCATAAAACTGCAGATATAGATTGACCAAGACTCAGTATTGCTAGGGAGGATAAAATTCCTGGAAAGACTGTCCTTTCAGTTCAGTTCAGTTCAAGTCAGTCACAGCCGACTCTGTGACCCCATGGACTGTAGCACGCTAGGCCTCCCTGTCCATTACCAATTCTCAGAGTTCACTCAAACTCATGTCCATCGAGTCGGTGATGCCATCCAGCCATCTCATCCTCTGTCGTCCCCTTTTCCTCCTGCCCTCAATTGTTCCCA
>SJYC01140697.1:0-15197 GCA_006408675.1 Madoqua kirkii
CTGGACTGTCCTTTATCCAAACTCAAATTAAGCACTCCTGTATGTGTTGGTGTTGACACCAGGTGCTTGCAGCTGGTGCTCAATTAGACGTAGATTCAGATTCTCTGGAACAGTTTGGAGGCTGAAGAAATAAGAGAGAAGGGGTAGAAAAAGCTTCTTAAAGAGCCAATTAGAAGTTTCACTCCAGCCACTATCCCACTGGCAGCTGAGTGCCTGTCTTCCAGCTGGGAGCGCTGCTCTCACCCAGCACCTTGCTCTGGGCAGCTGTCTATGGGCAACGACGTTTTTGCATCCTTAACTCATAGGAAGTGAACTGAACTCTTGGCCTGTTTCTGCTAGTATCTTTCCATCCGTTCATGGTCACCTTTATGATACCCATGCAATATCATCTCATGATATCGTGCAATTTGGAAATCTCAGATACTACATATTTTGTTTCCCTCTCACAAAGTGCCAGATGGTTTTAAAACTTTAAGACCAAGGTTCTTGTCTCATCCATCTTTGTGTTCCTAGAGACTCTAACACAGAGATGACAACCCTGGTAAGCAATTCTTCATCTGTAGCAGCTCTGTTCCCTCCTGTATAAGTATAACAAACATCACAGGTGATTCACCGGCAAGCTTACCTTGACACTAAAGTCGGAAAAGAAGTAAATGGAGGACTAAAAATGCAGATCACCAAAGTTGACACACAAATGGTAAACAGGCATATAAAAAGATGCTCAATATTATCACCCATCAGGGAAATACAAATTAAAACTACAGTGAGATATCATTACACATCTATCAAGACAGATAAAATAACAAGCAGTGACATCTTCAAATGTTGGTGAAGACGCAGAGAAACTAGATCATTCATACATTGCTGCTTGGAGTATATAAAATGGTACAGCCTCTCTGGAAAACCATATGGCAGTTTCTTCTAAAACTAAACGTCTAATTACCATACAATCCACCAATTACACTCTTGGGCATTCATCCCAGAGAAATGAAAAACATGCACAAGAATATTCATAGTAGTTCTATTCAGAATAGCCAAAAACTTGAGACAGTTCAGACGTCCCTCAGCAGGTCGTAGTTAAACAAATTGTGGCATATCATCCTACACTGCTCGGCAATGAAAAGAACAAATTGCTGATACATACAACCACCTAAGTGAATCTCTCAGGAATTACAAAGTGATAAAAGCCAATCCAAAAAGATTACAGGCGGTATGATTCCATTTATATAACATTTTTGAAATGACAAAATTTTAGAAATGAAGAACAAAGAACAGATTAGTCTTGAGGGGAGTGGGCAGGAGGAGGTGGCTATGTTTACAAAAGGGCATCACAAGAGGAGACCTTGTGATGATGGACTTGTTCTGTATCGATTATGGTGATGGATAGGTGAGCCTACATGCACATAAAGTCGTAAACAACCAAACACACACATCACACCTCCATACACACCCATCCACACACACAGAGATCAGCATAAGTAAAATGGGACAATCTGAACAAATCAATGGATTGTATTGATGCTGGTACCCTGGTTGTGATATTATACTACAATTTTGCAAGATGTTGCCACTGGGGTAAACTAGGTTAAGGGTACATGGGAACTTTCTGATTATTTTTTACTACTGCCTATGAATCTGTATTTTAAAATTTCAATGAAAAACTAAAAAGGAAAAAAATAGCAAGACAGTCTGAGATTCGTTAAAGACAAAATACAATATCTAAGACCTCAGAGCTAACAGGACAGATGGCAGAGGGATTATGTTGATAAAGAGAGGCTGATGTCTGGAACTGGCCTTACAGTTACACAGGAGGTGTGTCAGAGGATGTAGATGTGGAAGGGGCATGGTTGGTCATGGAGTGATGATTATTGGGGTTGATTGATGGGTCCACTGGTGTTATTCATAGCTTTTAGTCTACTTTTTTGAATATTTTTAATTCTCAAAAAAAATGTTTTAAGGTAACAATAGTTTCTGCTACTATGTTACAGTGTACAGAATCAGAGAACACACAGAATCACAGTGTACAGAATCATAGGGAAAGGAACTTCAATCATTTCATCTGGCACAACACTCACCTTGCTGATCCAAACAAGGCTCCAAAAGACTGATGGTTTACCCAATGTCCCTAGATAATTAGAGGCAGAAGCAGGCCAATGACCCATATCTACTGACCCTGAAATAACTGCTCTTTGTACTGGAGAATGCCACTTTTTAATTGTTATATATTCAATTTAGACTGATGTTCTAGATGTCATTGGATTCAGTTCCGTTGCTCAGTCATGTCCAACTCTTTGCGACCCCACAGACTGCAGCACACCAGGCCTCCCTGTCCATCATCAACTGCCAGAGTTTACTCAAACTCATGTCCATTGAGTCAGTGATGCCATCGGATTACTATTAATATTTTGAGTATGTTTGCTAATATTTTTTACTTTTCTTTTGTTATATTTTAAAGAGGATTGAGGTATATTTAATTTGATATTAAGAGTTAACAGAAAAAGGAGTCACATGTACATTTATTTTCCTCACAATGTTGCTATTTCATTAAATGAGAAGATACCTGTATTTAGAAAATCACAGTCATTCAAGGAGCTAAAAGATTAAGTGGTTCACATTAATTATAGAAACCTTGATTTTATTGAATTCAATTAACAATAAGTTGACAGTGATCTCTCATTTAGAAAATCTGATATGAATTAAGCTTTACAACTAAATCTCATTAAATAGTGATCATGCTGAAGACACTTCATAGAGATTTTATTGAAAGCAAACCCAAATAGAGTACTGGGCTTAGGAAATGAGATCCATATCTTTATTTAGCCTACAGGGAAAAGTAATGGAAGGGAAAAAAGAAAAACTGCTTTTTCTATCACTAGAAATTTCTATTACTATTACTGAGCAAACATAAGTAATGAGCTTTATTCATAATGTCCCTTGAGGAAAAGAGATTCTATTTGTTTATCTTCCACCAGTCAGGATCTTAATTCAAACCTAACAGTTATGGGCCAGAATCACAGCCAAGAAGCCAAAGAGTGACAAAGGTTCAGGACTGGTTCAGGACTGTCTTCAGCTGCATCCACAAGAGGATATATAACCATTTAATACAATGGAAAGATGGACTATGTTACAAACTTTTCTTGATTTTCCTGAACCAACATCCTTTTAATATTTTTAGAAGTGATAAAGACTGGAAAGCCTTTGGGCCAATCATTGAAAAATCAATTCCTTAAGAAAGAGTTTTAATTATTAAAACATTTTAAATGAATTACTATAAAAATAACCTATGTGGGACTCTGAGCAAGTAGCCCCCTCCCCCCTTTTTCTGTTTGTCTCACATGCCCATTATTTTACAGTGGGTGGCTTTTTCACAATTTGTCCTTCTACAATGACTTTTTTTCATGATCTCTGTGGCTTTTGAGTGCATGACTGTCACAAGAACTCTGCAAGCAATGGCATTCTTTTAGCAACTGTAAATGTTGTATCCAGTCCATAAGAGAGAGTTCATCACCAGGCAGACAAGTGTCTAACAGCATCCGGGGTGACGCTGAAACAATAAAGTGGGGTGCCTGGCTGATCCCAAGGAAGTACGTCAGTAAGGTGCCCCCCCCCAGTAATAGTATCACTACTCCCGATTTTTTTTAAAAAGGGGGGAAAAAAAAGAGGTGCCACTGTCTGCTCTCCCAGCTCCATCAGAGGGGAGTGAATTAGCATCCACATGGCCAATGTGGGTTCCCACTGAGAGAAAGAATCTGTCTCTTGTATGGGATTAAATCTGACGCACCCTGGCACGCTCAAGGGCAAGGCAGGAGGTGGGGGACACAGAAATCCGCCAAAGCACGTCTGGCAGTTTTCTGGGTGTTTACAGCTGGTTGTGTTGTGCTTCGAAGGCCCTGCTTCCTTTAAGACTGTGCAGGAGACAGGAAGACAGCTTGAACTCAGAGCTGGGCAGCCAGCAAAATGGCTGAGTACAAGGTGTACTGCAGAGGAGGCTGTCTTTGAGATTCCTGGCCAGAGAACACAGGTTCCATGGCAGGAGGGAACAGTAACAATGTTTAGCGACACCTAATGTATGGCAGAAAGTGAAGAGGAACTAAAAAGCCTCTTGATGAAAGTGAAAGAGGAGAGTAAAAAAGTTGGCTTAAAGCTCAACATTCAGAAAACGAAGATCATGGCATCCGGTCCCATTACTTCGTGGGAAATAGATGGGGAAACAGTGTCAGACTTTATTTTGGGGGGCTTCAAAATCACTGCAGATGGTGACTGCAGCCATGAAATTAAAAGACGCTTACTCCTTGGAAGAAAATTTATGACCAACCTAGATAGCATGTTAAAAAGCAGAGACATTACTTTGCCAACAAAAGTCCATCTAGTCAAGGCTATGGTTTTTCCAGTGGTCATGTATGGATGTGAGAGTTGGACTGTGAAGAAGGCTGAGTGCTGAAAAATTGATGCTTTTGAACTGTGGTGTTGGAGAAGACTCTTGAGAGTCCCTTGGACTGCAAGGAGATCCAACCAGTCCATTCTGAAAGAGATCAGCCCCAGGATTTCTTTGGAAGGAATGATGCTAAAGCTGAAACTCCAGTATTTTGGCCACCTCATGCAAAGAGCTGACTCACTGGAAAAGACTGATGCTAGGAGGGACTAGGGGCCAGAGGAAAAGGGGATGACAGAGGATGAGATGGCTGGATGGCATCACGGACTCGATGGACATGAGTCTGAGTGAACTCTGGGAGATGGTAATGGACAGGGAGGCCTGGCATGCTTCGATTCATGGGGTTGCAGAGTCAGACACAACTGAGTGACTGAACTGAATTGAACTGAATGTATGTCAATAATGATTTGTCCTTACATCAGAACAATATATAAAAAGCATTATTTTCCTAGGAGAAAATAAGGACTCAGAAGGACTCTTAAAAGGAAAACTCAGGTTCCTCTACTTTTTAAGATTTCTGAGCAGTTAAATGCAAAAGAATTAGAATAAGGTATATGAAAACCAAAAATTCCTTATGGAAATCATGACTAGTTAAAGGAAGAGGAAAAGACTTTTTACCTAGTGTTCTGAGTTTCAGAGTTAGCCGAAGGTGTTGCTATTCAGGCTTACCCTTTGCATGTTACCTAATGCCAGCCTCAGTTATCATGGTTCACAGTTTTTCTAAGAACACTTGTATACATTATATCACTTGTTCCTCTGCTCTATAGGAAGGTCCAAAGTCACCCATCAAGTAAGAAATTAGCCAGAGCACAAACCTAAGCCTCCAGGCTTCAAGCCCAGGGCTCCTTCACTCTGCAAAGATAATGAGATTTGAGGTGGGGGTGGGAGGGTAGGGGATGTTAAAATTTGTACTCTTGGGCTCCAGTCCCAAACTTCTGCTTTTTAACTCAGTAGTACTGGAATGGGATTGATTTGCTAGAGTATCAATGGCCATTGATGGTTTAGTATGATACTCCTTTGTCAGTTATTACACTCAGCAGTGGATTTGTAACTGATAACATTAATCAAAAGGAATTCTTTTTTTTAAAAATGTATTTATTTGGCTGTACCAGGTCTTAGTTTTGGCATGAGGAATCATTAGTGGTGGCATTCAAATGATTTGGAGTGTCATATGGGATCTAGTGCCCTGACCAAGGATTGAAACTGGACCTTCTGCACTGGGAGTGAGGAGTCTCGGCCACTGGACCACCAGGAAGGTCCTCAAAAGGAATTCTTAATAGTGAAATTTTTGCCTTTTCATACTGTTCATGGGGTTCTCGAGGCAAGAATACTGAAGTGGCTTGCCATTCCCTTCTTCAGTGGACCACGGAGAAGACTCTTGAGAGTCCCTTGGACTGCAAGGAGATCCAACCAGTCCATTCTGAAGGAGATCAACCCTGGGACTTCTTTGGAAGGAATGTTGCTAAAGCTGAAACTCCAGTACTTTGGCCACCTCATGTGAAGAGTCGACTCACTGGAAAAGACTCTTCGCTGGGAGGGATTGGGGGCAAGAGGAGAAGGGGATGACCGAGGATGAGATGGTTGGATGGCATCACGGACTCGATGGACGTTGAGTCTGAGTGAACTCCGAGAGATGGTAATGAACAGGGAGGCCTGGTGTGCTGCGATTCATGGGGTCACAAACAGTTGGACACAAATGAGCGACTGAACTGAATAGTGAAATTTGAGGTGCCAAAAAGAAATTAACTTCTGACCACACATGTAACCACCAATGTGTAAGTCTTGCCATATAAGCCATGCTGAGTTTTAAGTTCAGAACTCCATAATTCTCCCTTATGCTACAGAATAAATCAGTTTCTACTGAGTTTGTCCTTTCAGAAAATAAAGAAACAACGGTCATCTTTTCTGTAATATCCTCTCAAAAATATGAACCAATTTACTGTCTCCAGATTTATCTGATCCTGGTTAAATGATCCTAGTTCTTCTAAGTTTTCTGCTTTTTAACATTTATTTGGCTGCGCTGAGTCTTACTCGTGGCATATGGACTCTTGCTGCAGCATGTGGAATCTTTTTGCTGTTGTTGCAGCACTCGGGCTCTATAGTTGTGGCACACAGGCTTAGTTGCTCTGTGGGGCATGTGGGATCTCAGTTTCCCAACCAGGGATTGAACCCCTGTCCCCTGCATGGGAAGGCAGATTCTTAACCACTGGACCACCAAGGAAGTCCCCTTCTAATTTTTCTTATATCCCGATTTCCAGAGTTTTCTTACAGGCACATATAGTCAGTGTTCTGGACTCTGTGGACCACAAAGTCTTTGCCACTATAGCATGAAAGCAGCCATTGGCAACAGGCAAACAGATGTGACCATACTCAGGTGGAATTTTATTTACAAAACCCAGCTACAGTCCATAGACCAAGTCCATCTTTAGGCCTTCCTTAATTTCCTCTATTGTATTTTTATAAGTAGTAAGCAGAACCTTATTAAAGGACCTGTGTCTCCATTTGGTGAACTTCACCCCTTTTCTATTTTTTTCTATCTTAAAATTTTACATTAGGTTTCCTGAAGGGATGATAAATTCTGAGCCTTCAAAGAATGATGATAACTGTATTAGATAGGCTAAAATTAGCCTGAAGTCATTTTCTGAGGTGAGGTGAAGTTGCTCAGTCGTGTCCGACTCTTTGCGATCCCATGGACTGTAACCTACTAGGCTTCTCCGTCCATGGGATTCTCCAGGCAAGAATACTGGAGTGGATTGCCATTCCTTCTCCAGGGGAACTTTCTGACCCAGGGATCGAACCCGGGTCTCCTGCATTGGAGGCAGACACTTTAACCTCTGAGGTAAGAGAATGCACTACCCTAATTTTAACAAGTGAGATTTTTTAAATGTCTTGATAAATAAACTGCAGATTCCTTCAGCATATGCATAAGTGTCCATACTCAAATCCAGAAATGAGGTAATTTCATTGCCAAAGAGTGAAACTGAGAAGGTCTTGATAAACAGACCAAAAGGCAAGCAATAGTAATTTCAGAAGGGGCTGTCTTGGCATGTGCACCAGAACCACGTCTGGGAATGAGCAGCGAACTCCTCTGCAGGACCTTCAAGAGAGCCTGAGCTCCCTTTCCTTCCTCAAAACTGTCTCAGAATTGTATGGCTGTGAGTAGGCTTTACTTGTTTGCTTTGTTGGTTCTTTTACTAGGAGAATCCCTTAAAGAACTCCATGAGTGCATATCCTATGCTTGTGCCAGGACAAAGATGGGGCACGGGGAGGTGAGGGCTGCCTTTAAAGGTACTATTTAAGCAACAATGAGAACACAGCGAAAGTCCTCATCTTTCTACAGAGTTGGAAGGTACATTCAAATCACAGATTAAAAACACCTACGTATTAGAGAAGTGTAGTATATAGTCAAATGTGAAAAAGGGCATGGAATTTGGAGTTAGATCTGGGTTCAGTTCTTGACTCTGTGCTCTCTGGATGAGCAGACTGCTTAATCCCCCTGAGCCTGAGTTTCCTTATTTGTTAAACAAAGGCATTTTCCTCTAAATTATTTAAAGTGTATTAAACAAGACAAACTATAAAACTATCTGACACACAGTAGGTACTGATTTAGCTTATTCATTCATTTATCAAATGTTATGAGGTATCTTCTAAATTCCACATCAAAAGTCAGCAAACATTTTCTTAAAGGGCCAGGTAGTAAATATTTTAAACTTTGTGAGCCATGTGTCTCTGTCAAAACCACTCAACTTTGCCACTGTAGCACAAAAGCAACCCACACAATATGTAAATCAATGACTGTGGCTTTGTACCAATACAATGTTATTTATGCACACTAAAATTTAAATTTCATATAATTTCAGTGTGTCATGAAACACTGTTCTTTTTCTACTATATAAAAATGCAAAAACCATTAACTCGTGAGCTACACAAAAATAGGAAACTGGCCACAAATTTGCCAATCCTTGTTCCAGACTCTGTCCTATCTGGGAACAGAGGAAAGAACAGCAGACACTATGCCATAAAGGGAGGAGATATGATAAACAAATAATCACACAAATCATTACAATCATCATCACAGTAAGTGCTACTAGAGAAAACGCAGAGTCCTAGAGTAGATACGACTTAGCAGTGCAGCTAGATATAATTTTACCATATCTATAAATTTGGTGTGTGTGGTTTTAACCTTTTTTGTTTCAGCTCTTTCAGGTATAAACCAGTTTTATGTAGGGCTGACCCTTTTAATATCCTAATCCTCATTTTCCAAGGTTTATTTCTAGTTCAATGACCATATCATTCACCCAGATACATTTTTAGGAACATCTCCAATCATCCAAGCTTTTTCCTAACAAGCTCTTCTTGCAGACACTAAAAAAGTCTCCTTGCACACTCCGTTCTGTCACTACATGTCCTGCCCTCAGCAACAGCTTCTGCTTGAGAACACCTCATGCCTCGCTTTCTCAGTTCAGTTCACTTCAGTCGCTCAGTCGTGTCTGACTCTTTGCGACCCCATGAACCGCAGCACACCAGGTCTCCCTGTCCATTACCAACTCCCAGAGTTCACCCAAATCCATGTCCATTGAGTCGGTGACGCCATCCAACCATCTCATCCTCTGTCGTCCCCTTCTCCTCCTGCCCTCAATCTTTCCTAGCATCAGGGTCTTTTCAAATGAGTCAGATATTCACATCAGGTGGCTAAACTATTGGTTTCAGCTTCAATATCAGTCCTTCCAGTGAACACTCAGGACTGATCTCCTTTAGGATGGACTGATTGGATCTCCTTGCAGTCCAAGGGACTCTCAAGAGTCTTCTCCAACACCACAGTTCTTAAGCATCAATTCTTCGGGTGCTCAGCTTTCTTTATAGTCCAACTTTCACATCCATACAGGACCACTGGAAAAACCATAGCCTTGACTAGATGGACCTTTGTTGGCAAAGCAATGTCTCTGCTTTTCAATATGCTATCTAGGTTGGTCATAACTTTCCTTCCAAGGAGCAAGCATCTTTTAATTTCATGGCTGAAGTCACCATCTTCAGTGATTTTGGAGCCCAGAAAAATAAAGTCAGCCACTGTTTTCACTGTTTCCCCATCTATTTGCCATTTGCCATGAACAAACTCACATACATGTGCACACAGGTACACAGTGTGTGCAGACAAAGGAAATATTCATTCACTAAACTTTACTGAGCATCTACTAAGTGCTAGGCATGGTGCCTTTGCTGGAGAGTTGTTGGTGAACAGACAGACACAGTCTCTGCTCTCAAGGAGCTTTTACTAAAGGGAGAGGAAGGGAAACTGAATCATTCCATAAACAATTACTTGATTACAGTGCTGCAAGTGCTGGAAGAATATAAGTATGTATCTTGGGGCTCATCTGATCTGGGGTCAGGGAAAGGCTATGATACAGCATACACATAAATCCCTTAGGACATGAGAGGACAGGGTTTTTGCCTATTTTATCTACACAGGTATGCCCAAGCATCCTGAACAGCACCTAGCAAATAGTAATCAATAGGCATACAATCAATGTTTGTTAAATGAAATAAATAAATGCAAAAAGAATAAAATCTGTTATAATTTCTGTAGTATAAATCAAAGGTCTATAAACTTCTGTTGATTTTGACTCCAGTTCAGTTCAGTTTAGTTCAGTCGCTCAGTCATGTTTGACTCTTTGCGACCCCATGAATTGAAGCACGCCAGGCCTCCCTGTTCATCACCATCTCTCAGATTCACTCAGACTCAAGTTCATCGAGTCCGTGATGCCATCCAGCCATCTCATCCTTGGTCGTCCCCTTCTCCTCCTGCCCCCAATCCCTCCCAGCATCAGAGTCTTTTCCAATGAGTCAACTCTTCACATGAGGTGGCCAAAGTACTTCAGAATGGACTGGCTGGATCTCCTTGCAGTCCAAGGGACTCTCAAGAGTCTTCTCCAACACCACAGTTCAAAAGCATCAATTCTTCAGTGCTCAGCCTTCTTCACAGTCCAATTCTCACATCCATACACGACCACTGGAAAAACCATAGCCTTGACTAGATGGACCTTAGTCGGCAAAGTAATGTCTCTGCTTTTGAATATACTATCTAGTTTGGTCATAACTTTTCTTCCAAGGAGTAAGCCTTTTTTAATTTCATGGCTGCAGTCACCATCCGCAGTAATTTTGGAGCCCAAAAAAATAAGATCTGACACTGTTTCCACTGTTGCCTCATCTATTTCCCATGAAGTGATGGGACCAGATGCCATGATCTTTGTTTTCTGAATGTTGAGCTTTAAGCCAATTTTTTCGCTCTCCTCTTTCACTTTCATCAAGAGGCTTTTTAGTTCCTCTTCACTTTCTGCCATAAGGGTGGTATCATCTGCATATCTGAGGTTATTGATATTTCTCCTGGCAATCTTGATTCCAGCTTGTGTTTCTTCCAGTCCAGCGTTTCTCATGATGTACTCTGCATGTAAGTTAAATAAGCAGGGTGACAATATACAGCCTTGACGTTCTCCTCTTCCTATTTGGAACCAGTCTGTTGTTCCATGTCTAGTTCTAACTCTTGCTTCTTGACCTGCATACAGATTTCTCGAGAGGTGGGTTAGGTGGTCTGGTATTCCCATCTCTTGAAGAATTTTCCACAGCATTCATCTTTAATATGTTTATATTTACCTTCTGATCATTATGAACATGTATTTTGTGCAATATACTATATACCTTGTAAAAGACATTAAAATTGAAAACCTTAATGGATAAGACAAGGTGAAGAAAAAATATATCCCAAGGAATTATTTTAGCTAGGTGATGATCTGAGTACTAAGAGAAGTAGGTATCCCACCCTGCCCTTTGCTCTGAGCACCAAAGGACCTTCACTGGCCCCTTGCCTGCATCTCCTCTTTGCTTGCCCATTTTGCCCTCAGCTTTCTGGGCCAGGGGCTGTGGCTGCATAAAGTTGCAGAAATGTTGATTTTAAAGTACTCACTAAAAAAGTTAGCCCCTAAATGGTCACACAAGTAAACCACACGCAAATGAGCAGAGTTGCCAGGCTTTCATTGGGCTCCTGGCTCCAGAGCCCATGCTGCTGAGCAGTCAGCCCTGATCCCAGTCCTCAGTGACCACTGTCACTGAAAGTCACTCCCAGTCACTGAAAGCCTAGGTGCTGCCTGCCAGGTAGTCCTGCCTCTCTCTCCAGCACAGGGGTACAGCCTTAATTCAAAACTGACTCTGAAGAACCAGAGGTGACTTCCTTCCTCTTCATAAAGAACCTTGCTCTAAGCTTCACACAGAAAAAGAGCCCTAGGTTCCAAAAGGGTAAATCAATACAGTAAATAAAGTGTTACCGAAAAACCTAGTTATTTTATTTATTAATGTTGCAGACTCTTTTTTCCCCAGTAACATTTTGAAGTCAGCAATTTAACTAAATATGCTACAGAATTTGTTTGTTCTATATTGAATCTTAATTATAACATGATATTTCAAAGGTCCAGCTTATGTGTTTTCTCCACGTTTTTGATAGGTGATTTTAATGGTTGCAATAGCTGGGAAAGATCCACAGATCCACAAGGAAGATGTATATTACTGACTGCACTTGGTAAATCATGACACTCACATTTTAGTCCCTTTCTCTAGTCCTAACAGCTTTGTCTTCATGTCCTGATTGCTTTTCAGTGAGTTGCTGATCAACACAGAGAGCATCATATGATCATTAAGGACAACATACACACAACTTGAGGGTCATTAATAAAAGTAAACATAAACCTCAAGTTATCTTAGGGCTTCCTTTGCGGCTCAGCTGGTAAAGAATCCGCCTGCAATGTGGGAGACCTGGGTTCGGTCCCTGGGCTACAAAGATCCCCTAGAGAAGGGAAAGGCTACCCACTCCAGTATTCTGGCCTAGAGAATTCTGTACAGTCCATGGCGTCTCAAAGATGGTATCATCTGCATATCTGAGGTTATTGATATTTCTCCTGGCAATCTTGATTCCAGCTTGTGTTTCTTCCAGTCCAGCGTTTCTCATGATGTACTCTGCATGTAAGTTAAATAAGCAGGGTGACAATATACAGCCTTGACGTTCTCCTCTTCCTATTTGGAACCAGTCTGTTGTTCCATGTCTAGTTCTAACTCTTGCTTCTTGACCTGCATACAGATTTCTCGAGAGGTGGGTTAGGTGGTCTGGTATTCCCATCTCTTGAAGAATTTTCCACAGCATTCATCTTTAATATGTTTATATTTACCTTCTGATCATTATGAACATGTATTTTGTGCAATATACTATATACCTTGTAAAAGACATTAAAATTGAAAACCTTAATGGATAAGACAAGGTGAAGAAAAAATATATCCCAAGGAATTATTTTAGCTAGGTGATGATCTGAGTACTAAGAGAAGTAGGTATCCCACCCTGCCCTTTGCTCTGAGCACCAAAGGACCTTCACTGGCCCCTTGCCTGCATCTCCTCTTTGCTTGCCCATTTTGCCCTCAGCTTTCTGGGCCAGGGGCTGTGGCTGCATAAAGTTGCAGAAATGTTGATTTTAAAGTACTCACTAAAAAAGTTAGCCCCTAAATGGTCACACAAGTAAACCACACGCAAATGAGCAGAGTTGCCAGGCTTTCATTGGGCTCCTGGCTCCAGAGCCCATGCTGCTGAGCAGTCAGCCCTGATCCCAGTCCTCAGTGACCACACTCCCAGTCACTGAAAGCCTAGGTGCTGCCTGCCAGGTAGTCCTGCCTCTCTCTCCAGCACAGGGGTACAGCCTTAATTCAAAACTGACTCTGAAGAACCAGAGGTGACTTCCTTCCTCTTCATAAAGAACCTTGCTCTAAGCTTCACACAGAAAAAGAGCCCTAGGTTCCAAAAGGGTAAATCAATACAGTAAATAAAGTGTTACCGAAAAACCTAGTTATTTTATTTATTAATGTTGCAGACTCTTTTTTCCCCAGTAACATTTTGAAGTCAGCAATTTAACTAAATATGCTACAGAATTTGTTTGTTCTATATTGAATCTTAATTATAACATGATATTTCAAAGGTCCAGCTTATGTGTTTTCTCCACGTTTTTGATAGGTGATTTTAATGGTTGCAATAGCTGGGAAAGATCCACAGATCCACAAGGAAGATGTATATTACTGACTGCACTTGGTAAATCATGACACTCACATTTTAGTCCCTTTCTCTAGTCCTAACAGCTTTGTCTTCATGTCCTGATTGCTTTTCAGTGAGTTGCTGATCAACACAGAGAGCATCATATGATCATTAAGGACAACATACACACAACTTGAGGGTCATTAATAAAAGTAAACATAAACCCTATCTCAAGTTATCTTAGGGCTTCCTTTGCGGCTCAGCTGGTAAAGAATCCGCCTGCAATGTGGGAGACCTGGGTTCGGTCCCTGGGCTACAAAGATCCCCTAGAGAAGGGAAAGGCTACCCACTCCAGTATTCTGGCCTAGAGAATTCTGTACAGTCCATGGCGTCTCAAAGAGTCGGACATGACTGAGTGACTTTCACTTTCAGATAATTTTAATTTCCAATTAGGAGAGTCAATTTTTTGAAAGATCTGAGTATATGATTATTTTTACATAGTGCCATTTTGTTGTTGTTTATTAGAATTTCTTTGCAGGGGTGGTTAAAGCCCCCAGTCTGACCAGTAGGAGTTGTGTTAACTAAAACCGGATGAGATCATCCTAGTAAATCCAATGCACAGTAAACTGATACATAACACAAGCCTGAAGGAGCGAAGCACCACTGTTAGCCTCTTCCTAGTATCTGGCTCTCTCTTCCCTTTTGGCTGCCTTGAGTAACATAGGACTCCTGGTCTTCTGGCAAATGAACTTCATGAAGACCTACCGTGAGTGCATGCGTGTGTGGTCGTGTCAGACTCTTTGTGATCCCATGGACAATAGCCTGAGCAATCCATGTTTAATATTGGTAGACCTTCATTTAAAAAAATAAACAAAAGTATAAAAGTAGTTCTATTATCTTTTCCCATATCTCAATAGATTGTTTTGCAAGCTCCCTGAAAGCATGCATCTACTTTGAAGACTATGCTGGTGACCCAGACCATTAGTAAAAAATTATGAAGAAGACAAACTTAACCTTGGCATCTCCTATACCAAGCTTTTCATGGCCTTTTTTCCGGCTTTGTTTTCTTCTTTTGATACAAGGCTTACAAATTCAGCCCTTCTGATTTTCAGAAGAAAGGGACTTGATAAACTCATCTACAGTAAATGTTATAGTCTTGGACATGTTAATCTTACCAAGAGTCTCTGCCTTTGAAAAGAAGTTTCCCTGAACAGAAAAATCTTAATGACTCAGTGACCATGCAGTTGATGGAACAAAGAATAGGACATGGGGGGAGAGGGGCAGCTGCCATGGTTTCCCTGGCACACAACTGGGGGATGACAGTCTACTGTCCTAAGGAGGCCAGCCCTGCCAAGGACAAGGATGGTTCAAAGCAGCATGTGGACACCACCAGAGACTCACAGATTAGCTCAGAGGGGACAGAAATTGCTCCCGGAAGGAACTGAGTTTGACTTTCAACTGCTGGACACACATTTTCCCAGTTACTAAGTATGGGTGGATGGTGGCATGCTGCACAGTCAGGGGCACTGAGTGTAGCAATGCCTGCCCTTTAAAGGAGGTCAATATTATCTTCACTACCTCCACCACAGTTTGGCCTCAGGTCAAACAACAGGGAGGGAAAAGAGCCCCGCCCATCAACAGAAAATTGGATTAAAGATTTACTGAGCATAGAACAAATAGCTGTGAAAAGAAGAGAAGCAAAAAGAA
>SJYC01140699.1:0-20987 GCA_006408675.1 Madoqua kirkii
CCAGATGGTCAAGCTGGTTTTCGAAAAGGCAGAGGAACCAGAGATCAAATTGCCAACATCCACTGAATCATCGAAAAAGCAAGAGAGTTCCAGAAAAACATCTATTTCTGCTTTATTGACTATGCTAAAGTCTTTGACTGTGTGGATCACAAGAAACTGTGGAAAATCTTCAAGGAAGGGAATATCAGACCACCTGACCTGCCTTTTGAGAAACCTATATGCAGGTCAGGAAGCAAGAGTTAGAACTGGACGTGGAACAACAGACTGGTTCCAAATAGGAAAAGAAGTTTGTCAAGGCTGTATATTGTCACCCTGCTTATTTAATTTATGTGCAAAGTACATCATGAGAAACGCTGGGCTGGATGAAGCACAAGCTGGAATCAAGATTGCCAGGAGAAATATCAATAACCTCAGATATGCAGATGACACCACCCTTATGGCAGAAAGTGAAGAGGAACTAAAAAGCCTCTTGATGAAAGTAAAAGACGAGAGTGAAAGAGTTGGCTTAAAGCTCAACATTCAGAAAACTAAGATCATGGCATCTGGTCCCATCACTTCATGGGAAATAGGTGGGGAAACAGTGGAAACAGTGTCAGATTTTAATTTGGGGGGCTCCAAAATCACTGTAGATGGTGACTGCAGCTATGAAATTAAAGGACGCTTACTCCTTGGAAGAGAAGTTATGACCAACCTAGAAAGCTTATTGAAAAACAGAGACATTACTTTGCCAAGTAAGGTCCGTCTAGTCAAGGGTATGGTTTCTCCTGTTGTCACGTATGGATGTGAAAGTTGGACTGTGAAGAAGGCTGAGTGCTGAAGAATTAATGCTTTTGAACTGTGCTGTTGGAGAAGACTCTTGAGAGTCCCTTGGACTAAGGATATACAACCAGTCCATTCTGAAGGAGATCAGCCCTGGGATTTCTTTGGAAGGAATTATTCTAAAGCTGAAACTTCAGTACTTTGGCCACCTCATGCAAAGAGCTGACTCATTGGAAAAGACTTTGATGCTGGGAGGGATTGGGGGCAGAAGGAGAAGGGGATGACTGAGGATGAGATGGCTGGATGGCATCAATGACTCAATGGATGTGAGTCTGAGTAAACTCCAGGAGTTGGTGATGGTCAGGGAGTCTTGGCATGCTGCAATTCATGGGGTCGCAAAGAGTCGGACATGACTGAGTGACTGAACTGAAGTGAAATGAATTGAACTGAATGGGGCTGGATGTCATGAACTTAGTTTTTTTTTTATTATTTAGTCTCAAGCTGTCTGTTTCACTCTCCTCCTTCACGCTCATCAAGAGGTTCTTTAGTTCCTCTTTGCTTCCTGCCATTAGAGTGATATTATCTGCATATTTGAAGTTGCTGATGTTTCTATCCATCTGTCTTGATTCTAGCTTGTAACTCATCCAGCTTGGCATTTCTCATGATGTGCTCAGTGTATAGAGTAAAGAAATGGGGTGACAGTACACAGCCCTGTCGTACTCCTTTGTAGATTGAACAAATCAATTGCTCCATACAAGATTCTAAGTGTTGCTTTTTGAAGAGAAACCTGGAGATAGGTAAGATGGTTTCTCCGGAGACAGGTGAGATGATCTAGTACTCCTATCTCTCTAGGAGCTTTTTATAGCGTGTTTATGGGAGCAGAAACACAAGGCATTTAACTCTAATTGCATGACTGAAGATAAATTTCTGAATTATTCACACTAAATCATGGTGGATAAGCAGGGGAGAAGGAAGGACTTCCCCGGTACTCAGATAGTAAAGAATCTACCTGCAATGTAGGAGACCTGGGTTCAATACCTGGGTCGGGAAGATCCCCTGCAGAAGGGAGTGGCAACCCACACCAGTATTCTTGCTTGGAGAATTCCATGAGCAGAGGAGCCTGGCAGGCTATAGTCCATGGGGTTGCAAAGAGTTGAACATGACTGAGTAACTAACACACACACACAAGGATAGTAGGACTGAAAGATATAGTATTAGAAGGAAATGGTATTAGCAAATATACTAAATATCAAAACCTCATAATATATTTTGGGCAACCTGAAAAGTTTGCTACTGTTTTAGCATCAAGTTTGGGTATTGGGTATGCACAAGGGGAGGGTGAAGCAAGACAGATAAGAAGGGTAAGGTCGTGAAAGGTTTGGTTATTCATGTCATGGGGTTGAACTTTATCTTGTCAGCAAGATGGAGTCATTAAAGGGCTCTAAGGAGAAAAATTACATGCTCCAACTTGAATTTATGAAAAATTACCCTGGCACAGTTTAGAGAATGGCCTGGATGAGTGCGAAGGTGGCTGAAACAGCTCTGATGAGAGATGGTGCGAGTCTGAAACAGAGAAGTGGTAGAAATGGGAAGGAGGCAACTTTTAAAATATATTTAGGATTTAAAATTGGTAGAATTTGATAAGTGTGTGAATGTGAAAAGCGAGAGAGAGGAATAACTTGAGAATGAATGGCAGAATTTGGGTGGATAAGCGGTAGAGAGAAGGTGGTGGTGGGGGGTGGGGATTAAATGTAGCTTGAGGTGTCTACAAAACATCTGGAAAGATCGTTCAAGAGAATGGATGGATCAGTAATCCTGTTGCTTTTTGCTTATTGGCTGACTGACTTTAGGGTGGTGGAGTTGAGAGAGACAGAGTTGAGAAAGTATGTGCTTTACTTTCAATTTTGAAAGAAGAGGTAAATCCATTCCTGTGAGTGAAAGAAATGGGTACTGAGGAGAAAAATAGTGTTTTAGAGCCAGTATGGAGGGAATTGAAGGTAAAGTGACCAAGAACAGCAATAACATTGTCCCGTCATGTTGACAGCCTAACAGAATTAGAAATCGTAAATTTGGTTTGGGGCTCAGGGGCATAGATGTACAAGCAGAGAAAGCAGCCTGAGAGCTTGATCCAGGGTTAGGATTCTATGTGGAGGGTGCTTCACACTAGAGGTCAAGGGAAATCTGTATACTGACAAAAGAAGAGTTAGGTCAACCACTTGGTCTAAGGTGTACAGGGGAAAAAAGGAAGACAAAGAGGGGACTGAAAGACTGGCAAAAAAGGGGAGAAGTGAAGAATTTAGATGTCTCTTTAAGGTAAAACAAAGACAAAACAAAACAACAAGAAAAGAAACAAAACTTTCGGTATAGTCTATGTGAGAAATGAAAACATGACTAGACTCAGGGGAAAGAGGTGAGGTATAAGGGAGTACCACTCAGCGATCTCTGTGATGGAAACGAGGAGAGGAGAACAAGCTCTGGACATGGCCATGGATGGTATGGCTGAAGAAAACTGGGGTGAACTGTGGAAGACAAATCTCCTTAGCTATGGCAACAGACAGATCAACCACATGGATACTGGAATCACATAGAACGGGGTTAGGAGATGTTGGGGCGAGGGGAGTGACTTTGAGTAGATGTCAAGTTCTGAGATGATGATAGAAAACAAAGAAAAGGTAGAATGGGTTGTAAGACTAGATACCCTGAGATTCACATAGAGGTTTGCTGCAGAGAAAATTATAGTTAAAAGTTTCAGATGTTGGTTCAATTAAAAACAAATAAACAAACTGTGAATTAAAAAAAAAGTTTGAGGTATTGGAATGAGGAAGATGCGAAGTGCTGGTACTACAGTCTGTGTGGTTTGCCAGAGGTGACAGATAAAATGGCCTGGACAGCAGCGTTCTCAGAAAAGATGCAAAATTGAGGCAGTGATTCACAATTCAAATTATACATAATACACAATTCAAATTATCTGGGAAACATTTTAGAAGAGTGATGGGCTATCCTTTCCACTCTTAGAAATGGAATGATTCTGTCTGGAGTGAGTCACACGGCATGCCTCCCTCTCTTCTCCTTTAAAGCATCACAGGCAATTCCATTGTCCAGCAAGTACTGAAAATCACTTAACTATGGCCAAGAATGGGAGAAATCATTTCTTGCATGTGAAAAGGCTGAGGATGAGAAGAGTTTAATGTCTGTGAGACAGGGGTTCTGTAAGGCACATTTACAAGATGCTGTGGTGCAGAGGAAGGGAAGGGGTGTTATGGTGTGAGGAAAATTAGGGAAGGGAAGATCAATTTTTAAGAAAATAGAAGCACAAGAGAGAAAATCAATACAAATTACTCAAATTTTGGCATGAGTCATTTAACAAAACTTGAAGGACAAGTCTTTGATTTAGAAGATAGAATAGGGAAACAGACACCTATGAAATCTTTTCTTCCTTTCTCAGTGGCCAGTTTAGGTACCAGTCATTCCATGTCTAAATAACTGCTATATTGTCCAATTTCTGGCTCAGTTATGGAATAAGCCATTTCTTCAAGAAGATCTGGTATTAATATCTTTTAGTTTTCTTTTTAACCTGATAGAGTTGGATTATCACTGCTCCTCAGTTCTCATAGGGTAAGAGACTATATGCATGTATGTATGTACATATGCATTAATTTGTGTATCTAGGTAAACATTGAAAATCATGAGTTTACATTAGTATCTCCAATTCAAACCCCAAACCAACAGGGTTCATTTCAGGTTTTTACCTTTCTACTTATGTAACTCCATTCTGTAACAGAGAAGAAACTTGGCTACCATTTCCTTAATACAATTATTTACTTAATTAGTCCTCTTGTATGAAAATATTCCATCACCACTGCCATAATCCCTAGCCATCCTTCCCCTGTCAATCACCACAACACTGTTCTGGGTATTTCCACCAGTACCCTCTGTACAGGCACTCTCTACACTAAGTTCTCACTGGGCTGCCTCTGCAGTGAGAAAGTATTCTTCCTTGGAAGAAAAGCTATGGCAAACCTAGACAGCACATTAAAAAGCAGACACATCACTTTTCCTACAAAGGTCCATACAGTCAAGGCTATGGTTTTTTAATTAGTCATGTACGGATGTGAGAGTTGGACCATAAAGAAGGTTGAGCAGTGAAAAATTCATGCTTTTGGATTGTGCTGTTGTAGAAGACTCTTGAGAGTCTCTTGGACTCCAAGGAGACAAAACTAGTCAATCCTAAAGGAAATTAACCCTGAATATTTATTGGGAGGACTGACGCTGAAGCTGAAGCTCCAGTACTTTGACCACCTGATGTGAAAGAGCTAACTCACTGGAAAGGACCCTGATGCTAGGAAAGATTGAGGGCAGGAAGAGAAGGGGGCAATAGAGGTTGAGATGGTTAGATGGCATCACCAACTCAATGGACATGAGTTTGAGCAAACTCAGGGAGATAGTGAAGGACAGGGAAGCCTGGCATGCTACAGTCCATAGGGTCGCAGAGTTAGACACAATTTAGCGACTGAACAACAACAATAACAACAGAGGTCTTAGAAGCAATATTAAGCTGCCTGACAAACATTACTGAAGTTCCAGAAGGAGAAGAGATGGAAAATGAAGTAGAAAAAATATTTGAAATAGTATGATAAACAAATAATGGCAGACTATTTCCCAAATATGATGAAAAATGTTGACCCACAGATCACAGCCAAACTGTTGAAAACCAGACAAAGATTGTAAACAACCAGATAAAATTTCAGTTACAGGGGGAGCGGTCCCAAGATGGCAGAGGAATAGGATAGGGAGACCACTTTCTCCCCCACAAATTCATCAAAAGAACATTTCAACGCAGAGTAAATCCTACAAAACAACTTTTGAATGCTGGGAGAGGACATCAGGCACACAGGAAAGCAGATCATTGTCTTCAAAAACAGGTAGGAAAAATATAAAAGACGAAAAAAGAGACAAAGGAGGTAAGGAGGGAGCTCTGTCCTGGGAAGGGAGTCCTGGCTCGGGAAGAGAGTCTTAAAAAGAGAAAAGTTTCCAAACACCAGGAAACACTCTCGCTGCAGAGTCTGTGGTGAGCCTTGGAAGCACCGAGGGCAACATAACAGGGAAGAAAAATAAATAAATAATGAAAACCAACAGATTACGAGCCCACTGGTAACTCCCCCAGCGGAGAAGCAGCGCAGACGCCTGCATCCCCCACTAGCAAGTGGGGGCTGGGCAGGGAGGCATGGGCAGTGCTTTTTAAGAATCGAGCGGGAATGCCGCAAGTGTAACCAGAGCAAACTAACTTGGGCTAGCATACCAGACTGTGGGATAGCTACCATGCGAAAAGCTCTAACATAAGACACTGCCAGGACCGCGCACAGAACAAAGGATGGAACAGAAATAGCCGGCTGCAGACCATCCCCCGCCGGTGACAGGCAGCCAGAGCCGTAAGGGCTGTAAGAGGGCAATCGCAGCCCCAGAAAGACTTTACCTACCAAACTGCAAGCAGGCTGCTTTTCTAAGATTTCTTGGGGTCCTGGACAGTCACCATCTGCCTCACAAGGGGCGCCAGCAGTACACCCAGAAAACTGAGCAGCAGGGAGGGGAAAGATGATAAGTCGCAGTGACTGCACTTGCTAAACACCTGAGCTACTTGGTCTTGGGAAGGGCACAAAACACAGGCCCAACCGAATCTGCACCTTTGAGGGCTACCTGAATCTGCACCTTTGAGGGCTACCTGAGAGCTGAGCCTGAGCTGCTTAGACTAGGGAGGTGCATGCAGCCTAGAGCAGGCCTCAGATGGTTTCCAGCAGAGCAACGTAGAGCCTGAATGGTGTGTGCCGTGTGCAGGGGCATGCCCAATGGGGCTGAGACACTGTGAGCACACACCAGTGTTATTTGTTTGCAGCATCCCTCCCTCCCCACAGCGCCACTGAACAAGTGAGCCTAAAAACATTGTGTCAGGGCGGAAATCAGACACTGAAGAGACCAGCAAACAGAAGAAGCTAAACAGAGGGAACCACCTTGGAAGTGACCCCACACTGCCCACAACACCAGAGAAAGTCACAGAAATATCTTTACTATTTTTACAACCATTCTCTTTCTCTTTTTTTTGGTTGATATTTGATTTTTTTCTTTTTCTTCTTTTTTTAAAACTTTTAAAACTTTTTAAGTTCTCTATTTCTCCTTTAATTTTATTTTTTATAACCTACAATTACTTTTCAAAAAAAAAAGACTGTATTTTTAAAGCAAACACCGTAAATATATATTTTTGTGGCTTTTGTTGCCGGTTTTTAATAATTCTCATGACTTTTCTCTTCTTCTTCTTTTCTTTAATATTGTATTTTTGAAAATCCAACCTCTACTCTAGATTTTTAATCTTTGCTTTTTGGTATTTGTTATCAACTTTGTACATTTAAAAACCCAATCTTCAGGACCCAATTTTACCTCACAGCGAGATTACTGGCTTGAGCAATCTCTCTTCCTTTGGACTCTCCTTTTTCTCCACCAGGTTGTCTCTGCCTCCTCCCTCCCCTTTCTCTTCTCTACCCAACTCTGTGAATCTCTTTGTGTTCCAGATGGTGGGAACTGGTTACTGGCTGGATCTGTCTCTCTCTTTTTCATTTCCCTCTTTTATCCTCCTGGCCAACTCTGTCTACTTCCTGCCTCTCCTTTTCCTTGTATAACTCCGTGAACATCTCTGAGCGGTCCAGACAGGGGAGTACACATAAGGAAGTGATTACTGGCTAGCTTGTTCTCTCCTCTTTTAATCCTACCTCATCTCATTCCAGTCACCTCTAAATACCCCCTCCCTCTACTCTTCTCCATGTAACTCAGTGAACCTCTCTGGGTGTCCCTCAATGTGGAGAAACTTTTAATCTTTAACCTAGATATTTTATCATCAGTGCTGTATAGATGAAGAAGTCTTGAGGCTACTGTAAAAGTAAAACTGAAAACCAGAAGCACGAGGCGTAAGTCCAAATCCTGAGAACATCAGAGAACTCTTGAATTCAGGGAACATTAATCGATAGGAGCTCATCAAATGCCTCCATACCTACACTGAAACCAAGTAGCGTGCTGCGATTTTGGGGTTGCAAAGAGTCGGACACTACTGAGTGACTGAAGTGAACTGAACTGAACTGAACAGGCTAAAGACATAAAAAGGGATTGCTAATAGCTAGATATTCAAATATAGTAAATCTGAGTTTCCCATCATTCCTTGGATTCTAAAATGTAAATGATATATTTTGTTTTATTACTATTATTTCACTAGAAATTACACAGGTCAAATTATTGCAAACTTAATTCTATAGATTAATATATGCTCCATAATTGCATTTGCATATGGTTCCCAATTATAGCTGCAAATACATAAAAAGAAACACTGTTTTCCTTCCAACCTTGTATCTAGCAGTAGCACAACTTTGCTCTTCCTAGGTCCCTTTCCTCCCCATCAGTATCAGATCCCAGAGACCAGGCACTGACCACGAAAACTGTGGAATTGACTCTGCACACCAAGACTTGGCTGCAAGACCCTTGTGCAGATGAAGATGTCAAAAGGCAATCTGCAGTGAGAATGACAGTGTGATTAACCAGAATGAGGCCTAAGTCAGAAGTAGCACGGACCACTGGGAAATTAAGGCACCAATTTTCACCGTCAAGATCAGCTGTGATAGGGTGGTATATCCTAGCAACAGCAGAAGTCTTAACCTTGCCATCACAGCAAAAACTAATTTTGTAGTGTTATCCGTTTATATCTTTTAATCCAAAAAGTCTTTAAACAGAAAGTAAATACACATTCCTTTTCCTAGATCTTCCTTTTGCCTCTAATTGAGAAACCTTAATTCAAGTGAATTAAAGGTTACTGAGTCTTAACACAAATTTCATTAGCTTTCATTCTCGGTGCAACTGTGCGAAACCTCATCAGAGAGATGGAGAGGGATGGTAATAGTTAATGTTAACAGTATTTATGAAGAAAATGATACTTAAAATCACCCTAGTGTATCTTAAACCAAACATACCATATTTTATTATCCATCTGAACAGTGTTATAGCATGCCCCTTTATTATGTTGATTCAGATTTATCATAAGGCAACACCATCTCTTAAAATATAACTTCACATAAAAGAGTAACCAATAAGGATGGAGGGTTTTTTTGTCTCTTGATACTAGTGCTTTAAAGTGACTTTACTGATATATTTATATTTATAAAACTAAGCAGCACAGGCCATTCACTGCCAGATCTGTTTTCAAGATAAGATAAATCAGTGATTTTTGATACACTATATCAACCTGTCAAAACATGCAATTTCTCTTTTGAAAAAAAAAAAAAAGCAAAAATAAAATTGCTCTTCAGTGAGCCTGATTCCCCAATTAAAGGTAAAATCCTGCTAGAGGCCAAAATTATTCTGCATGCCCCTCTATTTTTGGTAGCTGCTGCTGCTGCTAAGTGTTGATTCAGATTTATCATAAGGCAACACCATCTCTTAAAATATAACTTCACATAAAAGAGTAACCAATAAGGATGGAGGGTTTTTTTGTCTCTTGATACTAGTGCTTTAAAGTGACTTTACTGATATATTTATATTTATAAAACTAAGCAGCACAGGCCATTCACTGCCAGATCTGTTTTCAAGATAAGATAAATCAGTGATTTTTGATACACTATATCAACCTGTCAAAACATGCAATTTCTCTTTTGAAAAAAAAAAAAAAGCAAAAATAAAATTGCTCTTCAGTGAGCCTGATTCCCCAATTAAAGGTAAAATCCTACTAGAGGCCGAAATTATTCTGCATGCCCCTCTATTTTTGGTAGCTGCTGCTGCTGCTAAGTCACTTCAGTTGTGTACGACTCTGTGCGACCCCACAGACGGCAGCCCACCAGGCTCCCCGTTCCTGGGATTCTCCAGGTAAGAACACTGGAATGGGTTGCCATTTCCTTCTCCAATGCATGAAAGTGAAAAGTGAAAGTGAAGTTGCTCAGTCATGTCCAACTTATCGATCCGACGGACTGCAGCCTACCAGGCTTTTCCATCCATGGGATTTTCCAGGCAAGAGTACTGGAGTGGAGTGCCACTGCCTTCTCTGCTATTTCTGGTTAGGAGACCCCTATTCCAATTTTTCAGACACTGAGAAATCCCTCCCTGAAGCAATCTGTTTTGCTTTCAAAGCAGGGCCCAGTGCTCACCTGAGAGGTAAGCCTTGAGTAGTAAGGAGAAAGGCAAGGGAAAAGAGAGTACCCACAGCTAAAGATGAAAGAGAAAAACCTGGACCAAGTGGAATCATGGACTCCAAGGAAGAAGATAGTTTTAAAAAGGTGGTGGGGAACTGTGTTGAATGCAGCCTAGGTCTTCTAAGCCAAATGGACTAAGAAGGGAGATGGATTTAGAGGTCATGACTGATCTTGGGAGATCTCTTTTTGCGGCTGGATAAAGGCAAAGTGCAGGGATTAAGGAATGAAAAGATTGGTGGCAAAAGAAAAGAACCACCCTAGTTCATCCAAGTATTTAACACTTCTCATAAGAAAGAACAGGGATCCTTCCATGGTGTTTTTACAGGATGTTAGAAAGCTAACCAATTGTCTGTCCAGGGGACCTAGCAGAATCCCTAATTCAGGAGAAGAGTAAGGCCTTCCTTATATTAAGGGATGAAAAAGCCTTCCTATCCCAGAAATTCATTCTTGGGATAGAATGATAGTCTAAACTTCTATGCCAGTTCCCCAGGATGAGAGAAAAGACTGGCAGGAAAATCCCAAAGCAGCAACAGAATAAAGAATTCATTTACATGTTTCTCTCAAATTCAGGTAAAGGATTAGATTCAGTTAAAGCATGGGCACTGAGTACAGGAGAAGACTTCACCCAGTGTTTGGGTATCTGAGGCAAGTATTTTATTGGCAAGAGGTGACATGGATTTTGCACACTAGTAGCTTTTATCCTCTCTGGACTTTGGGGCACACATTCGCCTTGGTGAGGACTAAGGGGCTTGTTCTGATCTCTCTAGAATGCCTTGGGATTATATACAGGAATGCCAGTCAAGATTGCTGGTATCTCCCACTCAGTGATACTGCTGTGGTCATTGCTGTTATGTGTATGAAGCTGCATCTTGAAAATCTGAAACTGCACCAGAGGTCCTCTCGCTTGACACCCATGATGTCAGCCTGTCACTCCACTAACTGTGCATAGATCTCATGTCTGAGGATCAACTTTAGCATTTCTCAGGCTGTCTATGCTGCTTCTGAGCTGCTCTTGCTAAAAATAAGCTGTACTTCTTCAGTCTGCTCCCTGCCAAATTGGACTGGTAGCTGCCCTGGTCTCCTCTTCCACAGCTTCCTGCCAGTGTTCAGAGCTTCATATCACCATATATTCAGCACAAAATACTTTTTTTCTCCTTGTCCCACTCAGAACATGTCAATCACCTGCCTTACTTTCACCTTCTTTCCTCCTCTCTCACAGAGGCAGTTTGGGTATTGTGTAACTTCAAACAAGTCACTTAATCTCTCTTGTTCAGACCAGTCTTTAAGACCAAATGCACAACAAGTGGCAGCTGACACTCTACACGTTGCAATGGTTGTCACATTAAAAGAAAAGAATAAGATTTCACTCCCACTTACAACTTGAAATGTCTGTGGCTCTTACTAATCCTCTCAATGATTTTGCAATTAAGTTTGGTTGTATTTTGACTCATACCTTGGAAAGTTTCCAACAAGGAAGGGAAACATCAGCCCATATCAAAAGAATGGCCAATTTGATGCAAAGTGATGTGTGAGCACCAAGAAGATGCTATTAATTGATTTGTCAGTGTCCCTAAGTGTGAACAGGTGTGATGAAGTGTAAAGAAGTATGTGATGTGGAGGTGGCAGAACTGTCACACTGACAGGACTTTGACTATTGGAGGAAATGACTGCTCAGCTACTCTCCATCTTCCTGTCCAAACACCTGTCCCAAAACATCCCATCTGGGCAACTTCAGGGACCTTAGGACATGTATAAACCGGAATGTCCCATCTTAAGGCACATCTGAGAAAGGGGGTCATATGTGACTACACTGAGACTTGGGATGTTTTTTCCTAGAGGAAAGGTAGTATTATCTCTTACCTGTAGTTAGGAAAGGACAAAGATCATTTCTAGGAGTAGGACTTTTTTAACTGAAAAAGTACATCCAAACCAAAATCCATTTTTAAATTAAGAAACCTTTGGTCAGTTATAAAACATCACCACTAAAATGTAACCACAAATGAACAAGCATTTATTCAGGGAGTAATAAGAACATGTCCTCAAAGGAAAGGAGGAATAGTTGTGTAAATGTTTGAGCAAGTTGCCCATCACCCCTTACACTTTTCCAGATGTCTCTGGTTACTCACAGGCTAACCTCCTCCTCTCTCCTAACCGATAAAAGCTAAGCAAGTCAAAATATCATCAGCCTGGTCCTGTATTCTATGACTTTTGCAACTGGAAAAATATCTGTGTCTGAGAGTGGAAATGTCAGATCCTCTACCCCAATGCCTCCCACACTAGTTTGTGGACTAGTTGTGGACTAGCTTGTGACTGGGGCTTTGATTGGCTGGGGTTCTTCTGCATTTCTCCAAGGCACTGATGCTTCATAGGAGTGGGAGTTGATGGGGGATCTCCAGGTGCAAAGGCTAAGAATTTCACTTGCAAGGTGCTTTTCAGAAATCAGCACCTATGGATATGGAAAGTAGGGGAAGAAGTAGATTGGACAGATGGGAAAACAGAACTGTGATATAGGTTAGAGGTCAGACAAAGCCTTGGCAAACACAGTAGGGACCTGTGGAGTGGATATGGCCCATCAATGTTGTCACAGGGTGACCAATTTGTCCTGACCCACACAATACTTTCCTGTTTTTCAGTGTTATAAAAGTCCACATTCAGGGAGCCCATAACTGCTCATCAGTTATGTGGCCTTGGGCAAGTGAACCTCTAAAACCTCTTTTCTATCTTGTAAAGTTCTGTAAAGATTCAATAAGCTGATATGTTTGTATTACTGGCACAGAGTAGGTTCTTGGTAGGGATGAGTCATTATCTTTGGTGGAAAGCCTCCCAGCTTAGTAAATTCAAGAAAAACTGCCTCAAGCAGCCCCCACTCTGGTTAGCCTCCTGCCTCCTCACACTGGCCCTTAATCCCCTTTTTAAAGATGCCCTCTCACCTTTACCTGCTTCCTGGATAGTTTCCATGTTTGTGCAATAAGATGAAAGCAACAACACTTGACAACCAAGAATTCTGAAATACTCAGTGGCAGCTGAAAGAAAAATGGCTTTTACTCAGGGGCTGTCTGCTCTTGTGAAAATCTGAGAGTCAAAGAGGGCCTGCAAGGCATTGACAGTCTGTGTTCACAGAGGTCCCTGCAATTCTGAACTGTGAGCAAGGAAAGGGTAGTGCTGACTGTGCTCGAAAAAGTGCAGTGGAAGGCAAACAAATAAATGATTCAAGGTTTTGGAAGAAAGACTTTTGAAGAAAGCTTGACCTTAACCTCTGGAGCTTAGAGCAAAGCTCTACTGAGTAAAGGTGGGTTGCAGTGGTAAATTGGTCTGGACAAAACACATAGAGAGTCATTAAGAGAAGAGGAAACCTTCCTCATCTTGGGGCAGGGACTGCTGATAAGACAAGTCTTTAAAGGGCAGCCTGCTGGGAGGAATTGGGCTAAATTCAAGGACAAAAGCAATCCTCATTAGGGCTAAAAAGCCAGGGGCTATGATATGGAGGCCAGCTTACCAGCCTGCTTCACATGCTACTTGCCTATGGCTGGTTGTTACCACTGGATATAGCAGAGTATTAATGAGGCCAAGGGCAGGATTGCTGCACAGAGCAGCTAGCTTTATACTTTTCTACTGCTCTGGGTTCCACCCTAAGCTAGACCATGCAGTTCACACACATGAGTTTACTTGTCGCCCATATCACCTCAAGTTTGCTCTCTGGAGATTTCATGAATCCTTAGCAAATCTGGAGATATGATTCATTTTTTCTTTTAAGTCTCAAACTGTGGTCTAGCCTAATAGTAAGACATTAATTCATTCACACCTTTATTCATTCTGTCAGTCAACAAACATCTGAATGCTTCCTCTGTGGAGGTTTTGGGTTAGGGCCCTGGATACAGTGGTCAACAGGGGAAAGGAACATCTGTCATTGAAGAAACCAGAAATTCAACACAGAGAGAAACAGAGTGGGTACCAGGCTGATGTGAATGCAAGTGCCAAGATAACAACTGACAGTTGTGCAGTAGTCCCAAAAAAAAAAAAAAAAATCACTAATTAGGAAAAAAAGACAGAAGTCTGCAGAAATCTGCAAGAAAAATAAAATTAAAATAAGCTACTAAATGTTTGAGAAACTAATGGTCCATTGATGGATGAATAACTAAGTATTACTTTATTAAAAAATAGTATACTGTTGAGGTATCCAAAACTTTGAAAGTACAGAAATAAGATTTTCAATTCTATTTTTAAATTTGGGGAGGAATAGTGATATATACATGGAAAATTGAGAAAATGAAAAAACAAGATACTAATTACAGAGAAAATAATACATTGTATGAGAAAAGAAATGAGATCACACTATAAGTAAAGGAGTTGAAAGAAGCTGCACATGGGGAATTGAAATTGGGAATGTAGCATAGAGAGAGGCAAGAGACTGCTCTTTTGTTATAAATATCACAGTGCTATTTGGTATTTTAAACTGTACACTTAATGACAGAAAATATATTTAATTTTTGAAAACACTGTGAGTCTGAAAGCAAATGTTAGAGGTATTTAAAAATCTAAAAAATATGTAGATAGATATAAGACTTCATTAAATAACAGTCTGTAACAGTGAAAACTGTTAAGCACAAAAAAATATTCATCAAAGAAGGTTGGTTAAATAAATATCAGTAAATTCGTAAAATAAAGGGAGTGGATCACAGCCTTTGAAAATAAAGAGTAGGTTCATGTGTATTGACATATAAAGATTTCTCCATAAATTTTTAAGTGAAAAAGTCAAGTTGCATTGACTATATGCCAAAGTACATAGTATAAAGCATGTATACATACACATGTATGTGCATGTGTTTGTACATATATAGGAAAATGTATGGAAGGAAACAAAATAAACTATTAACTGTGGCTATTTCTATGGAATGATTAGAATCAAGTCATAAAGCTTTTCACTCTTTCTCTAAATATGTGTCTGTATTTCACAATGAGCAAGCACAATCTCTATTATTAAAGATAAAATAGATTAAAAAATTTTTAACTAAAATACAAAGAATGAGCTGACCCAATTGCATCTGATTTTAGGATGAGAAGGTTGGATGGCAATCAACTGCATCTGATTTTAGGAAGCTCATAAACAGGCAGGGAGCTTCCCACGTACCTCTGTGGTAAAGAATCCACCTAACAATACAGGAGACGCAGGATATATGGGTTCATGTCTGTAACAGTGAAAACTGTTAAGCACAAAAAAATATTCATCAAAGAAGGTTGGTTAAATAAATATCAGTAAATTCGTAAAATAAAGGGAGTGGATCACAGCCTTTGAAAATAAAGAGTAGGTTCATGTGTATTGACATATAAAGATTTCTCCATAAATTTTTAAGTGAAAAAGTCAAGTTGCATTGACTATATGCCAAAGTACATAGTATAAAGCATGTATACATACACATGTATGTGCATGTGTTTGTACATATATAGGAAAATGTATGGAAGGAAACAAAATAAACTATTAACTGTGGCTATTTCTATGGAATGATTAGAATCAAGTCATAAAGCTTTTCACTCTTTCTCTAAATATGTATCTCTATTTCACAATGAGCAAGCACAATCTCTATTATTAAAGATAAAATAGATTTAAAAATTTTTAACTAAAATACAAAGAATGGGCTGACCCAATTGCATCTGATTTTAGGATGAGAAGGTTGGATGGCAATCAACTGCATCTGATTTTAGGAAGCTCATAAACAGGCAGGGAGCTTCCCACGTACCTCTGTGGTAAAGAATCCACCTAACAATACAGGAGACGCAGGATATATGGGTTCAATCCCTGGGTCAGGAAGATCCCTTGAACTAGGAAGTGGCAACCCACTATAGTATTCTTGCCTAGAAAACTCCAAGGACAGAGGAGCCTGGCAGTCTACAGTCCGCGTGGTCACACATGGTATACAACTGAACGACTGAGCACACATCATTCAATGCAGTTCAGTTCTGTTCAGCTGCTCAGTCATGTCTGACTCTACGCCACCCATGGACTGCAGTACTCCAGGCTTCCATGTCCATTACCAACTCCTGGAGCTTGCTCAAACTCATCTCCATTGAGTCGATGATGCCATCCAACCATTTCATCCTCTGTCGTCCCCTTCTCCTCCCACCTTCAGTCTTTCCCAGCATCCAGGGTCTTTTCCAATAAGTCAGTTCTTCAGATCAGGTGGCCAAAGTGTTGGAGTTTCAGCTTCAGCATAAGTCCTTCCAATGAATATTCAGGACTGATTTCCTTTAGGATGAACTGATTGATTTCCTTGCAATCCAAGGGACTCTCAAGAGTCTTCTCCAACACCACAGTTCAAAAGCATCAATCCTTCACCACTCAGCTTTCTTTATAGTCCAACTCTCACATCTATACATGATTACTGGAAAAGCCATAGCTTTGACTAGATGGACCTTTGTTGGCAAAGTAATGTCTCTGCGTTTTAATATGCTGTCTAGGTAGGTCATGGCTTTTCTTCCAAGGAGCAAGTGTCTTTTAATTTCATGGCTGCACTCACTGTTTCCATTGTTTCCTCATCTATTTGCCATGAAGTGATGGAACCAGATGCCATGATCTTAGCTTTTTGAATGTTGAGTTTTAAGGTAGCTTTTTCACTCTCCTCTTTCACTTTCATCAAGAGGCTCTTTAGTTTAAGGGTGGTATCATCTGTGTATCAGAGGTTATTGATATTTCTCTCAGCAATCTTGATTGCAGCTTGTGCTTGATCTAGCCTGGCATTTTGCATGATGTATTCTGCATATAAGTTAAATAAGCAGGGTAACAATATAGAGCTTTGATGTACTCCTTTCCCAATTTCAAACTAGGCTTTTGTTCCATGTCCGGTTCTAACTGTTGCTTCTTGACCTGCATAATGATTTCTCAGGAGGCAGGTAAGGTCTGGTATTCCCATGTCTTAAAGAATTTTCCGCAGTTTTTTGTGATCTACACAGTCAAAGGCTTTGGCATAACCAATAAAGCAGAAAGTGAAAGTGCAAGTCGCTCAGTTGTGTCCCACTCTTTGTCCCCCATGAACTATTCCTCCATGGAATTCTCCACGTCAGAATACTGGAGTGGGTAGCCTCTCCCTTCTACAGTGGATCTTCCCAACTCAGGGATCGAACCCAGGTCTCCCACATTGCCAGGCAGGTTCTTTGCCAGCTGAGCCACAGGGGAGGCCCCAATAATGCAGAAGTAGATGTTTTTCTGGAACTCTCTTGCTTTATCTATGATCCAGTGGATGCTGGCAATTTGATCTCTGGTTTCTCTTTCTTTTCTAAATCCAGCTTGAACATCTGGAAATTCACAGTTCATGTACTGTTGAAACCTGGCTTGGAGAATTTTGAGCATTACTTTGCTAGCATGTGAGATGAGTGCAATTGTGCAGTAGCTTGAACATTCTTTGACATTGCCCTTCTTTGAAATGGCAACCCACTCCAGTATTCTTGCTTGGAAAATCCCATGGACGTAGGAGACTGGTAGGCCACAATCCATGGGGTCGCAAAGAGTTGGACATGACTGAGCGACTTCAATTTCACTTTCTTTCCTTTTCTTTCTTTGGGATTGGAATGAAAGCTGACCTTTTCCAGTCCTGTGGCCACGGCTGAGTTTTTCAAATTTGCTAGCATATTGAGTGCAACACTTTAACAGCATCATCTTCGAGGATTTGAAATAGCTCAACTAGAATTCCATCATTACTGCTAGCTTTGTTCATAGTGATGCTTCCTAAGGCCCACTTGACTTTGCACTGCAGGATGTCAGGTTCTAGGTGAGTAATCACACCATCATGGTTACCTGGGTCATTAAGATCTTTTTTGTATAGTTCTTCTATGCATTCTTGCACAGAATTCTTTGTGCATATTAAGCTCTTCTTAATATCTTCTGCTTCTGTTAGGTCCATACCATTTCTGTCCTTTATTGTGCCCATCTTAGCCTGAAATGTTCCCTTGGTATCTCTGATTTTCTTGATGAGATACTTAGTGTTCCCCATTCTACTGTTTTCCTCTATTTTTTATTTACTTTCCCCTTTTTTTTTTGAAAATTGACCCATTTTAATTTTTCAGGAAAAAAATACAACACATCTTTTTTTTTTTTTTTTTGCCATCTACAATTCAATTATTTCCAAATATTCTAAGACCAAACAGAATCCTCTGCCTAGAGCAGGAATTAGAATGAGATGCTGAAGTCACAAAAAGGTGAATGCTGAAGATCAACGTTCCAGCTGTAGGCCACAAGACTTCCATTCAAACACATTTTAATTCTTTTCTTTTCACAGTTTGTTAAAGTGTGCAGGAAGTTCTTTAAGATAATTTCATCTCAAATACCAGGTTTCTTCAGTGATACACAGCTCCATGACATATGTTTTTCCATCTGATTGACAGGAATGAAAAGTAATTTTTATGTTTGTTTGTTTGTTTGTTTGTTTTTGGTGGTGTAAAGAAGTAACTGGGAGGCATTGGGGGCAGTAGGAGAAGGAGACAACAGAGGATGAGATGGCTGGATGGCATCACCAACTAGATGGAAATGAGTTTGGGTGAACTCTGGGAGTTGGTGATGGACAGGGAGGCCTGGTGTGCTGCAATTCATGGGGTCGCAAAGAGTCAGACACAACTGAGCCAGTGAACTGAACTGAACTTAAAAAAGTAAAACTATCAGCCAGATTCCTTTAGTAACAAATGAGGAAAGGAGAGATATCTAACTTGTGCTGGGTGCTGTTTCTACTTGTCTTTCAAGACTGTGATTTTAGAAGCATTAAATCACCCTCATGCCACTACAATGATTAGAACTAATAATCTTTTTTTAGATGATAAAAAGGAAAACATTCAATGGACATAAAAATGGTAAAAAATTGTTTGCTTGTTTTCTTACTGCAGGTCAGTTCCCACCCTCCCCCACCTCTCAAAAGAAGATACAAAATGAACATATAATTGGGATGGTAACTTGGTTGAACGTTCCAATTCACCCAGTTGCTTGTTCCCCATACAGGTGAGAGGAAGAGGCATTAAGTTTTATTAATGATGTTATAGCAGTAACCAGATTTGTTCAGTTCAGTTCAGTTCAGTCATTCAGTCGTGTCCTACTCTTTGCGACCCCATGAATCGATGCACGCCAGGCCTCCCTGTTCATCACCAACTCCTGGAGTTCACTCAGACTCATGTCCATCAAGTCAGTGATGCCATCCAGCCATCTCATCCTCTGGCGTCCCCTTCTCCTCCTGCCCTCAATCCCTCCCAGCATCAGAGTCTTTTCCAATGAGTCAACTCTTCGCATGAGGTGGCCAAAGTACTGGAGTTTCAGCTTTAGCATCATTCCTTCCAGAGAAATCACAGGGCTGATCTCCTTCAGAATGGACTGGTTGGATCTCCTTGCAATCCAAGAGTCTTCTCCATCACCACAGTTCAAAAGCATCGATTATTCAGTACTCAGCCAGATGTGTTAATAGCAGCTTATTTCAGGTCCATCAATCCTTTGAGAACACATAGAGGAAATCAAGGCTGTCATTCTCAAACTGCCCACATCTGAATACATTCCACTACCATGGAAACTACAAAGGAAGGAAAAACATATTTATTCTGGGATTCATTCACTAGAATATTTAAGCACCCTCTCTTCTGCAGAGCCCCAGAGCAGTGATAAGTGCTAGGGGCTGCTGTGTTTCCTGGCATGCACTCCCATCCTCTGAGGATTCTGAGAAGGATAGTGGATTGGTCCTGGAGCCCTCATGAAAGGAGGGGATGGTCCCATGGAGTGGAACATGTGTGGCCCAAAATCTGGGGGTTGGGGAGGAGGCAATATCATGTGGGGATGGCCGGGCAATGGTTCACCATGGCTGGAGGACCACTAGGGGGTAGGTTGAAGTAGTTGGCAGAGGCTTCTTCTGCAGCAGCAGGAGGAGGAAGAGCTCCTAGGAGCCCTGGAACACGCTCAAGCTTGATTCCAGTATCTGTGGTTCCGTCCTCTCCTTTTCTTTGCCTCTGGCTGCCTAGGACCTTCCCCATTTCACTTTGAGACTACAGCCGTTAATATCCAACTTATTAAAGGACTTCTTAGCAGCCACTTCAGCAGCCTGCCTGTGGCAAACTGGATGAAAACACACTGCTGTCTCTGCACAGCAGTGATGGTCCGGATCTCTCCAAACTGGTAGAAGTGATTCTTTGGATCAGTCTCAGTAATGGTATCACCCAGATACCACTGTATGTATATATAGTGGTAATACAGTATGGTAATAGTCTTGTCTTCTGGTGGGTCCAGACATGGCATTCTTGAAGCCTGCTTTAAGAGTTTATCTGCCATAGGGTCGTTGATTCCATAAGGTCTTTAATGTTCTGGGCAGCAAGGAGGTCATCTGGATCTCTTGGTTTTTCATGTCTGTATGGACATTCCTCTCCTCTCTTACATTCTCCTTTCACCCAGATGGAGCAAAGGTGTGGTCAATTCCTTTTGTAGTAGGGGTGGTCTGGGCCAGTTTGAGCAGCATGTCACTGGTGGACGTGGCTTTCCCCAACATGCCAACTGGCCGTGTTCCATCAGAGTTGAAAATCTTTGCCTCCATATTTTGTGTGTAGTACTGTATTGATGTTGGACTTTGGCATGTCATTTTTAAAGTATAATCCTACATCACAAACCTGGATGGGCAGGCCATACTCTAGTCTAAGAGGCAAGTCTGATAGACATTCTTTGATTTACTGCAGGTCTGGCACACTTCAGTCTTCTTGAAATGCATGAGAACTCTGGGGCACCAGTGAAACACTGTGAATGGCCTGGCACAAATTTTGCATTCCTTCCCATACTTTTCTTTGGTCATTTGGATATACGGGTTTTCTCCAAAACATATCTGGCACAGAATAGGGAAGTCCTCAACCTTCCAATTCTGCCTGTTGCAGATGTTGGAAACTAGAGAGGTCACCATCTTGAAAGCATCTGGAGGCAGCCACAGCTTCCAAGTTGGGAGAGGACTGGCACCTCCTCTATTTCTTTGCATTGATCACTGAGGAAGGCTTTCTTATCTCTCCTTGCTATTC
>SJYC01140708.1:0-11411 GCA_006408675.1 Madoqua kirkii
GGTGATGGACAGAGAGGCCTGGCGTGCTGTGATTCATGGGGTCACAAAGAGTTGGATATGAGTGAGTGACTGAACTGAAGTGAACTGAACTAATAAATGTTATTTCTTTACTTTATTTTTAATTGTTTTTCTAGTGTGACTTTGTATATGTGTGCATATGTTGTTTAATTTTGAATTTTCTTTATATTCTGTTGTAATAGGAGACTTTTTCTTGAAAATCACTCTCTCTGTAGCTTAATCATAGAAAGATAAAATATGTTATATGTAACTGAATGACTGAGTCTCCATCTAAAAAGAGACCATTTAATGGAACATCATGCCCTTGTGGCAAGAAATAAGCACATATGGGTTTTTCCTGTAATGGGTGAGGAATACCACCTAGTAGCTGGCACTGATCTGAGAGAGACTCTGTCAAAAGAGGTGCCAGATAAACCTTTCACTAAGAGCAACATGGCCAAGATGTGACAATGCCCAGGATCCTTATAGGCTTGATGTGTCTGCCAAATCCACACCACCTGCTCCCCAAACATTTGCCCATCACATTTCAAGTATCCATGAGAGAAGAAATGTCCCAGGCACAAGCCTTGAACTTCACTTCAAAGGTTGTTCTCAAAACTCCCCATGACACTAAACCATATGGGTTTTCCATGTTAAAGGATCTTGTGAAATGGGTATCCAATCAGAGCTTGTGGGTGAATTCAGTTAAGTTCAGCACAGTCACTCATTCATGTCCGATTCTTTCTGACCCCATGAATTGGAGTATGCGAGGCCTCACCATCCATCACCAACGCCATAGAAAATCATTTTAGTCTGAGAGAGGGAAAGACAATACAAAAACTGCCTCATTTAGCCCATTTAGATATCTGTTCAGTTCAGTACCTCATTTGTATATGACTCTTTGTGACCCCATGGGCTGCAGCACACCAGTCATACCTGTCCATCACCAATTCCCAGAACTTACTTAAGCTCATGTCCATTGACTTGGTTATGCCATCCAACCATCTTATCCTCTGTTAGCTCATTCTCCTCCTGCCTTCAATCTTTCTGAGCATCAGGATCTTTTCAAATGAGTCAGTTATTTGCAACAGGAGGCCAAAGTCGTGGAGTTTCAGCTTCAGTATCAGTCTTTCCAATGAATATTCAGGACTTATTTCTTTTAGGATGGACTAGTTTGATCTCCTCGCAGCCCAAAGGACTCTCTAGAGTCTTCTCCAACTCCACAGTTCAAAATCATCAGTTCTTTGGCACTTAGCTTTCTTTAGAATCCATCTCTCATATCCATACATGACCATTGAGAAAACCATAGCTTTGACTAGACGGACCTTTGTTGTCAAAGTAATGTTTCTGCTTTTAAGTATGCTATCTAGGTTGGTCATAACTTTTCTTCCAGTGTCTTTTAATTTCATGGCTGCAATCACCATCTGCAGTGATTTTGGTACTCTCCAAAATGAAGTATGTCAATGTTTGCATTGTTTCCGCATCTATTTGTCGTGAAGTGATGGGACCAGATGCCATGATTTTAGTTTTCCAAATGTTGACTTTTAAGCCAACTTTTTCACACTTCCCTTTCACTTTCATCAAGTGGTTTTTCAGTTTTTCTTCAATTTCTGCTATAAGGATAATGTCATCTGCTTATCTTTCTCCTTGAAACTTTGATTCGAGTTTGTGCTTCATTCAGCTCAGCATTTCACATGATACATTCTGCATCTAAGTTAAGTAATCAGATGACAATATACCACCTTGACATACTCCTTTCCTAATTGAAATTAGTCTGTTTTTCCATATCCTGTTCTATATGTTGCTTCTTGACCTGCATACAGATTTCTCAGGAGGCAGGTCAGATGGTCTGGTATTCCTATCTCTTTAAGAATTTTCCACTGATTATTGTGGTCCACATAGTCAAAGGTTTGCTGTAGTCAATAAAGCAGAAGTTTATTAAAAAAAAAAAAATCTCTAGCTTTTTTGAAGCAAGAGAACTATGCATAACTATGGATGGAGGTGTGTGACATTTTACAGGAGACAGTGATCAAGACCATCCCCAAGGTTGGAAAAATGCAAAAGGCTAAATGCTTGCCTGAGGAGGCCTTACAAGCAGCTAAGAAAAAAATAGATATGAAAGGGAAAGGAGAAAAGAAAAAATATACCCTCTTAAATGCAGAGTTCCATAGAACAGCAAGGAGTGATAAGGAAACCTTCCACAGTGATCAGTGCATACATAAAAAAATAAAATAAAATAATAATAATAGAGCAAAACAAAAAATGAGAAAGACCAGAGATCTTTTCAAGAAAATTAGAGACAGCAAGGTAACATTTCATGCAAAAAAATGAGCACAATAAAGGACAGAAATAATATGAACCTAAAAGAAGCAGAAAATATTAAGAAAGGTGGTCAGAATACACAGGAGAACTATACAAAAAAGATCTTCATGACCCAGATAACCATGACGGTGTAATGACTCACCTAAAGCCAGACATCCTAGAATGTGAAGGCAAGTGGGCCTTAGTAAGCATCACTGTGAATAAAGCTAGTGGAGATGATGGAATTTCAGTTGGCTATTTCAAATCCTAAAAGATAATGCATGAAAGTTTTGCATTCAATATGCCAGGAAATCTGGAAAACTCAGCATGGCCACAGAAATGGAGAAGGTCAGTTTTTATTCCAATTCCAAAGAAAAGCAAAGGCAAATAATGCTCAAACTACTGCACAATTACCATGCAATCTCACACGCTAGCAAAGCAATCCTCAGAATTCTGCAAGCCAGGCTTCAACAGTACATGAATGGTGAATTTCCAGAAGTTCAATCTTGACTTAGAAAAGGCAGAGGAATCGGAGAGCAACTTGCCAACGTCTGTTGGATCATCAAAAAAGCAAGAACATTACGGGAAAAAAAAGACAGACAGACAGACAGACAGACAGAAAGAAAGAAAGAAAGAAAGAGGTACCAACTTATGTAAAGTGACCCATGGACTATACAGTCCATGGAATTCTCCAGGCTATAATAATGAAGTGGATGGCCGTTCCCTTCTCCAGGATATCTTTCCAACCCCTGGATCAAACCCAGGTATCCCACATTACAGGTAGATTCTTTACCAGTTAAGCCACCAGGGAAGCCCAAGAGTATAGAATGAGTAGCCTATTTCTTCAGCAGATTTTCCCCACCCAGGAATTGAAACATAGTCTCCTGCATTGCAGGAACATTCTTTACCAGCCACCAGGGAAACCCCTAAGTTAATACTAATAACTATTTGTTGGCATTAATACTTGCGCATTGTAAGATGTGATCACTATATTATTAATTTGACCTAAGCATAATTAAATAATTGTTTCATTTATACTTTATTATGAAAAATATAAATGTAAACATTATGTTATATATTCAGTTTGTTCACTCAATCATGTCCAGTTCTTTGCAACCCCAGGAACTGCAGCACACCAGGCTTCCCTGTCCATCACCAACTCCAGGAGCTTACTCAAACTCATGTCCATCAAGAGGGAGATGCCATCCAACCGTCTCATCCTCGGTCATCCCCTTCTCCCACCTTCAATCTTTTCCAACATCAGGGTCTTTTCAAATGAGTCAGCTTTTCACATCAGGTGGCCAAAGTATTGGAGCTTCAACTTCAGCATTAGTCCTTCCAATTCAGGATTGATTTCCTTTAGGATCAACTAATTTGATCTCCTTGCAGTCCAAGGGCCTCTTGAGAGTCTCCTCCAACACCACAGTTCAAAAGCATCAGCTCTTCAGTGCTCAACTTTCTTTATGTTCCAACTCTTACATCCATACATGACTACTGGAAAAACCATAGCTTTTACTAGGTTATATATATATCACATATATATGATATATATGATAGAAAACTCTTCTATGTCCTTTTTGTTCCTATATAATGGTAAGCATGTACACAGGAATCCTTTCATTGCCTCGGCCAAATATAAAAATACATGTGTGTGTGTATGCTCACTCTGCAATATTTGTTGCTGTGCTTTTGCTTCTCTTCTTATAGGATAATTTACAGTAAAGTTCTGCTTTCTCAGCAGGAATATTCTGCTTTTATGGCTTTTGGAGGCTTAACAAATTACAAAATTATTTATCCTATAAAATCTTCAGAAGATACTGTTTTTTAAAATTTTGTTTACAAACTCACATATACCTACATCGATTTTAAGACACTAGTCACAGAAAAGTTTTATAGCATGACTCAATTTGAATAGTTTTTTTTTTTAATTCTAAAGTTGTTTACAGCTCAGAGTGTTAAACTGTTTTATAACTGTCCACTGCTTACAGCCTAATATGGGATGTTTCCAGGGTAGGGGAAACAGCCATTACCTTCTAATCTGTTTCAATTTTCTGTTCTTATCAGTTCCTTTTCTTGGCTAGCATGAAAATTCATGCACACGTGAGTTGGTTCATTTGTATTCTTGTTTCCAAACATCCAATAAATTCATCCATAAATTAATTTTATGAGCAATTAAGTTCTTCCAAATCAATACTTTCTAAATTGATTTCTCTCTTACAATCAAGACACAGTTTAGCACCAGTTTAAAGCATTAGACACTGCACTCAGAGAGTTTGCCATTTTCTTTTTTAATTTCTTAAATTAATTTATTTTCTTATTAAGGATAATTGCTTTGCATAATTTTGCTGTTTTCTTTGAACTTCAATTCTAAATTGATTTCTCTCTTACAATCAAGACACAGTTTAGCACCAGTTTAAAGCATTAGACACTGCACTCAGAGAGTTTGCCATTTTCTTTTTTAATTTCTTAAATTAATTTATTTTCTTATTAAGGATAATTGCTTTGCATAATTTTGCTGTTTTCTTTTGAACTTCAACATGAATCAGCCATGAGTATACATACATCCCCTCCCTTTTGAACCTCCCTCTCATCTCCTTTTCCATCTCACTCCTCTAGGTTGATTTTCAATTTCCACTTTCTTTTAAAATAATTTCTGTAAAGATAAAATTGGTGAGAGAGAGAGAGAGAGAGAGAGAGAGAGTCTTCTGTAAGTGCTGATTAAGGAAAGGATTGATACCAGGGCTCAAGGGAAATAATTGTTCAGGCAGAGGGACTATGGCCAGGACAGAAGGGACACTACTTGGCCCCCTCAGGGGCTGGCTCACTTAGGAACTTCATGTCAGCTGGACACACAGCCAGTCAGACACTGGAAATATGGTCAACTTGTTTTAAGAATGTGAGTAAATATAATTTTAAGGTTGATTTGGCCTCTTGTTAAATTTCCTTAGATTATTTAGAAGAAATCTTCACAGAAGATAAGCAATTTTAATAAGAAGAACTTCTAAATGATTTTAGAAGAAAAGAAAGGTAAGCGGAATGGATGGGTTCTATCAAACTGCATGCCTGATTTAGTAAATGTAAACTGGATTCACCCAAGCAAAAGCAGAAAGATGACCATTACTTCAAATTGTTGCTGTGCAGATGATGAGGGGCCATCAGAGGGCCTGATGCTCGGGAGGCTCCAGTGCTGGGAGGTGCCATGTTCCTGACTGTGATCATATGACCACCCGTTTCAAGGATTTAATTGCAGTAGCCTCGTCTCTAGTTTTGCTTCCATTCTTATTCTACTGTGTCTTGTTTCTCACTTCTCTCCTTTCCTGGAAAGTTGTGTGGTTGAAATTACTAAAATCTTCTCCTGATGCCCAGTGGGGGAAGATAGGACATCCAAGGAGTAGGTCAGTTTTTGGAATTCTCTATATATCCCAACATACAATTCCCCATGGTTATTGACTAAAATCAGGCAACTATACGGAGCCACACTAGAGTTTGATGAAAGCTTTTGATCATCTTGCTGAAGAAGAAGGATGAATTCACTGTCAAGACAGTTTCAGTGGCCTATAATGAGAAAGGAATGCTGAGAAAAGAACAAATCAGATACATGAAAAAGAAAAATAGCACTTAAGGATGAGTCCATAGATGTCACTAAAAAGTGAATATTAATAGTATGGTAAAAAGTTTGTGAAATCCAGCAGACAGGGCTGGTGGTAAGGAAAGAGGAGACTCATGCACTGCCTCCAACATGCCATCATGTGTATGCTGTGCCATGATATTTGGCAATGGGCACAAAGCATGCCATTTTCTCCTGCTGTTTTTAGTTGTGGCAAGACTAGCAACTCCCCAATTTAGCTTCCCCAGGTTTACCCTTTACATTGTCTAACTCAGGCATTAGCCACATGTGACCATAAATATTTGAAATGTCACGAGTCTAAATAAAGATATGCTATGAATATAGAATACACATGGTAATTTGAAGACTTAGTATTACAAGTACAAGCCCCTTCTGCTCAATGCACAATAGGCAAATACATTGGAAGACAAATTTTTCGGAGAAGGAATAATGACTTTATTCAGAAAGCCAGCAGACCGAGAAGATAGTGGACTGGTGTCCTAAGGAACCATCTTACCCTAGTCAAAATTCGCATTACTTCTATTCTAAAAGTGGATGGATTTTGGTCAGTTATTGCAAACTGCTTGAAGTTGAATTCATTGTTCTTGCATCTATCTTCATAGACCAGGACATAGTGTTCCTATAAACATTACACAAGACAAGTATTCTCTGTTCTTCAACCTTTTGTTTCTTATGAATGGGAAGGTGTTATACCTTAAAGTTCAGAGCTTTGAGAATGGACGATTCTGTATATTTCAGACTATTGGAAACATCTTTAAAGCAAAAACAATAGAATACAAAGTTAAAGAAACAGATCTATAATAATAGGGGGTCAGATTTGCTTATTAGCACACATAAAAAGAATCATTAAAATATCTCATTAACCAATTTTAATGTTGTGAACATGTTGAAATTGTAATATTGTGGATTTTTTTTTGCTGATAAAATGTATTATTAAAACTAATTTTACTTATTTCTTTTCATATTTTTTTTCAAATGTGCCTACTTTAGACAAACTTTTATTTCTGGTTAGCTTTATATTTCTGTTGTGTAGAAATGCTTTGGAGACTTCAAGAATATTCTCAGTTAGAAAATCACTCTGGTCACCCAGACTCTTTTGTATTTACAGAGTATTTAGAGTTGCCTACGGTGACATCAGAAGAATAGTATTTGTCATAACACATTCCTACTCATATGCTCTGGCTCTGGTGTTCAGGTAGTAATTTGGTGTTTGGTTGGGATTTGGTCTTCAGGATACGATACAGGTTAGACTAGAGAACCTACACAAAGGGGGGAAAAAAAAATATTTCACTGAAGTGAAATGGGCCATAAAGTTTCCATTGTAAAGTTTTGTTCATTAGCCTAAGAACAGATCTTTTCACCAATTTAGATTAAATCCTCAAAACACTGGTATGAGTTTGATATTATCATTTTCATTTTACATATGACTAGGCATGCTCTATCAGGAGATCAGTACCTTGTCTCACTCAAAGTTCCAATTTAGGAAGTGGAGCTGGGATTTGAATAAAATTCTGTATTGACATCAGTGACATGGATCTCTGCAAGTGTTTAATTCCCTGGCTTAGGAGTATAAAAGAACAGTATGTATGAAGTGAATAAGCTGACATTTCTTCTCCAAAGGATAACAAAACTGCTTCAGAGATCTCCAAATTCATATATGTCTTTGTTTGTATTTCAAACTTTATTTGGATTTCCTGATACTAATTTTGTTCCAATGCACTATTAAATGAAAATGGAATCTTTGAAGAGTTTCTGGTCTTAAGGGAAAAAAAAAAAAGATTCAAGTAAAATTCAATAATTAACTTTGTTTTGAATAAACATTCAGTGAACAATCTAAGCAAATTGTGATTGTAGTAGTATTTCAGCAATCATTAAGTGATTTCTGTTTTAAATAATAAAGAAGCAAAGAAGATCAAGAAATACTTTTTGTTCTCTAAAATGAACAGATTGTGGGAGAGGTGAGTGTAATGGATTTTGGTAAACATCATATGATAAGTGTGAAATTGAAAGTCACAAAAAGCTAAAGTATTGACATCTATTGAGTAGGATAGAAAAAGCATCATGGAAGAATATTTTCTCAAGAACTTGAAATAAGAAAGAATATCTGCAACAAGAAACAGAGGTGTGAGACTACAATGTACAATCAGAAACCATAGATCCTAGTAACATCTTGTATCCTACTAGTGAATCTGGAAGTATGTATGCATTGGCATTAGAGAGTCTCAAGAGAATATGGATGGGAGAGGTGATGACACATTGGAACAAATGAACAGTTAGCATCTTACGGTCTCTGATCAACTAGGTTGTGGGCTTTACTTTGCTCATGATGAGCTGATTAATTATAACAGTAAAAAGGCAGTGAGTGGTCAATAATGTAGTGTAATTTTAAACTCTGAAAGGGAGAGAAAGATGAAGTGGTGCTTAAGATTCTTAGCAAAGTGTGCATTCTTTTTTTTCTTTTTTTCTGTTTTTTACTTTTCAAGGGGTTACAACTTTTTTTAAAAAAGTTAAAAGTAAACTGTAAAATAGATAATGGATGTGGTCAAGGGCCTGGTAACCTGTACCTTCTCACTGAACAGATAGAATGGGTACAATGTAAGTCAGAGGAGAAAGAATGAGTGGCTAGGTTTACAAATTGCTAATTGAAGTTAATATTTTATCCATGTACTGGTATTTGATTTTCATTGCAAAACATCCATAAGGTGGTATTGTTTAAACAGTTCAAAATTCAAATGATTACAAGTGCTCAAATCTTCAATAATTTTATATGGTAAAAAATAAAAATACAAATAATAATTATCTGTCATCACGCTATATTTGCACAAGGGTATAAAATGACAATATAACTATTAGTTAACAACAAAATATCAAAGATCAAGTATATTGTTAAGGATGCCATCCAGATTTCATATCTCCTCTAAGAAAATGTCCTAAACATTTCAGTTCCATTCACTTTACTACTCATTTCTTTTATATAATAAAATAGTCATGTCTCTTAAAAAAAGCAAAAAGAAATAAAGTCAGTACAAAGTGTTTGTGCTAATATTTGAAAAATGCAAGTGTGGGGGGAATTGAAAGAGCAGTGGTTATTCTTTCCCAGCACCCAGAGAAAAGGATCTGGGTGCTGGGAAAGAATTTTCCCAGCAGATTTTTCTAAGGCAGATTCCTGAAGATTATTTATTTCACACAAACAGCAGGAGCAAAGTCCAGGATCATACTCAATTTCTAGAACAAAGCATTTCAGCTAACTTTATCAAGTCCAGAATTCCAGTGATGTCCTAGCCCTCCTATCAGAGGAAGGTTATAATCACACTCCCTTAGTAATGGCAGGGAAACTAGAGCAGAGCATTGCTGATTAGCTGCTCTTTCTTTGGCCTGCTGCCCATTTGTCTTCCTTCCTTCTGTCTGCCTCACTTGGCTAGCTTAGCATCCCCTCTCAGAGTGAAGAACTGCGACTTAAGCAGGCAAACTGGTGCCCATGCCCCATCCTCATATCTAATCTAAGTGGTCTGCAAGATAATATGTTCAGTTCAGTTCAGTCACTCAGTCATGTCTGACTCTTTGTGACCCCATGAATCGCAGCACACCAGGCCTCCCTGTCCATCACCAACTCCCAGAGTTTACCCAAACGCATGTCCATCGAGTCAGTGATGCCATCAGCCATCTCATCCTCTGTCATCCCCTTCTCCTCCTGCCCCCAATCCCTCCCAGCATCAGAGTCTCTTCCAAGGAGTCAACACTGTGCATGAGGTGGCCAAAGTACTGGAGTTTCAGTGTTAGCATCATTCCTTCCAAAGAAATCCCAGGGTTGATCTCCTTCAGAATGGACTGGTTGGATCTCCTTGCAGTCCAAGGGACTCTGAAGACTCTTCTCCAACACCACAGCTCAAAAACATCAATTCTTCATTGCTCAGCTTTCTTCACAGTCCAACTCTCACATCCATACGTGACCATTGGAAAAAAACATAGTCTTGACTAGACAGATAATATATGCAATTATATAAATTCTATCATTGGGCCATGAGGAAATTATAGGTTAAGAACTACATCCAAGCAAGTCAAACAGGGAAAGACAAATATAATATGATGCCAATTATATGTAAAATCTAAACAAATGATCCAAATAAATTGTTTGCAAAACAGAAACATGCAGACATAGAAAACAAACATTACTCAAAAACATCAATTCTTCACTGCTCAGCTTTCTTCACAGTCCAACTCTCACATCCATACGTGACCATTGGAAAAAAACATAGTCTTGACTAGACAGATAATATATGCAATTATATAAATTCTATCATTGGGCCATGAGGAAATTATAGGTTAAGAACTACATCCAAGCAAGTCAAACAGGGAAAGACAAATATAATATGATGCCAATTATATGTAAAATCTAAACAAATGATCCAAATAAATTGTTTGCAAAACAGAAACATGCAGACATAGAAAACAAACATTGTTACTGGGAGAATGGGAATGGCGGGAGGGATAGCGGAGAATAGAGATATAAATTAGGAGTTTGAGATTAACATATAGACACTACTATATATAAAATAGAAAGCAGAGACCTACTATATAGCATAGGGAACTATATTCAATAATTTGTAATACCCTGCAGAAACCTGTAAAGGAAATTTATATATATGATAAATATCCCTGAAACTAACACAATGCTACTATACTTCAGTTAAAAATAGAAGTTATGCCAGTTCAGTTCTGTTCATTTGAGTAAAGACCACAGGCTGAAGTGCTAAAGAGCTGTTTTCCCAGGCCTTACATGGGCTTTGATCTCATTCACAAATTATTTCAATCTTGATATTTTTCAACCCATTTATGCATATACTATATAGGTGTCATTAGTCTAGAAGAGAAAGGAGGAGAAAGTCGAACAAGTAAAAGCAGTAAAATGGCACATTGGAAAGATGGAGATCAGAGCCCAGATTAGGGCAGTGCTGCACACAGGTCCTCATTTGAAAAGACCCTGATGCTGGGAAAGATTGAGGGCAGGAGGAGAAGGGGACGCCAGAGGATGAGATGGCTGGATAGCATCACTGACTCAATGGACATGGGTTTGGGTGAACTCTGGGAGTTGGTGATGGACCTGGAGGCCTGGCGTGCTGCGGTTCATGGGGTCTCAAAGAGTTGGACATGAGTGAAGGACTGAACTGAACTGAACTGAACTGAACTGTACACAGGTCCAGGTCCAAACGGAATTCAGGAGAACACTGGAGTGAAGAATTAATCTTGGAAACACTGTCTCCAGGGAAGAGTTGAATACTGAGTATAGCATTATAGTCAGTACTTGTAAATTAACAGATTTTAATCTATTTTGAATTTATTGACCATTTAGTGTTACTGATTCTACAAAATATTTTCACTTTGTTTCTAGAACTAATAAAATGTATTATTCCAGAATCAAAATATGTGCATATAAGGTCATCTTTATAAATATACTAAGAACATAAATATAGAAGTGTAAGTCTCC